>CAUYRT010007704.1:0-173762 GCA_963574885.1 Lepilemur ruficaudatus
AGTCCCAGCTACTCGGGAGGCTGAGGCAGAAGGATCGCTTGAGCCCAGGAGTTTGAGTTTGCTGTGAGCTAGGCTGATGCCACGGCACTCTACAGCCTCGGCAACAAAGTGAGACTCTGTCTCAAAAAAAAAAAAAAAAAAAAAGGGATCACCCTGGGCCTAGTCTTTCCATCTGGCAACTTTTAACTTTGGACATAAAAATGAAAAAGTGCCTTTGTTTAAAACCTTCCTGAAGTTTCTGAGCACGATGATTTATGTAAATAAAATGTTAAATTAAAATGTAGGTGTTAATAAAATTACATATATGATGGAATGGCTGTTCTTTTTAAAACTGATCTGCAATAAATTTTCTAAATTCTGATTGCAGGTGATTCAGGCCTTGAAAGCTTTGCCAACAATAGCCAGCAGAGGTCTATTACTGAAGTGGTATTAATATAGCTATCATCACCAATTCAAAGCAGATAATAAAGGACTGACACATTTATTATCATTATTAATTAACAGTTTTCTGAGATGGAATTAAATCAATATGCTGCTCTGATATCATTTTAACTAGTTATGCAAATCAAACATTTAGAGCCCATGAACAGATATAAATGCCATTCAAAATTCACTTCACACTTATTACTGTAATATCAGAACTTTCAGGCTTTGCTAGTAAAAAAAAAAAGGACTTAATGCTCATTTAATTACACGCAGACATAAAGCTTATGGAATGAAAGTTGAAATAGCTGATTAGTTAGGAAGTCGTAGTAAGGCTATAACACTCAGGATAGACAATGAGATAATAATGTGAAAGCCAGGGCTCTGCCCAGAGTGGTTCTGGCAGATTCTATTACGAAGAACAATGACATGTGTAGGAGAATATGTTTTAAAATTACAAAGTCGAGGACTCTTTCTTAATCCAGAAAGGAGAAGGAGAGAAAGGAAGAGAAGGGGAAAAAAAATAACAGATCAGGGAAAGAAAACCTGCAACTCATCATTTATATAAATAGAAAACTTCCAGCTTCAGTTACCCAACATTTCTTCCTAACTAGATGATGAAGATGATTGCAGAGCCCTTTTTTCCATGCAGAATGCTAACTCCCCCTCCCAGTCCTTCTTTGAGAGGAGGTCTCCATCCCAGGGCAGTGTCTGGAGCATCCCCATGAGGTAGCAGAGCGCTCTGAGGCCTAGTCTTGACACTTGGAGATTAGGGTTACTTGTCTGGAAAAGCAGCTAAACCGCAAAGAATAGAAGACACTAAAAATGCTACTAGAGGAATTTGACCCATCTTGGGCTCTTTAGCTATTTGGGCACTGAGGAGGCTGCTGGCTTTCTTGGGTGCTTTAAGGCAGTGATGCCAACAGGCGGTGTGACAGACTCAACAACTTTCCAAGTGCCCCTGGCCTCAGGTGGACTCCTGGAAACCAGAGACATGTCCACCATCGGCACCACCAAAGAGGCAGCAGTGCTGGTGGGTGAGCGTGCTGGGGGTCTGGTCACGCCAACCTGAAGGCCCAGTAAATGGAGCAGCCAGAGACTGAGAGTGCCGCGGGGGCCATGGCTTTGGCTTGCCGCAGGGAGCCTGAGTGTTCCACAGATGTTTGCTGGGCTTGCAGCAAGCAGAATTAAGCTTTGGGGATTTTTATGAAAAGGACTGAATTGTTTCCATAGCTGGGAAACACCTCACTTTTCTTTTTTCTCCAAATCATATTCCCATCTTCACCCTAGAGTACATTTAATCCCAGCGCAATCAGGTTCAAAGCCAGAAAATGAACAGTACATAGACCAACAGAAAATGCAGTGCAATTGTTCTGCTGTTACCCAAAAGGAACAATATAAGGAGTGAATGAAATCTTATCCTTTCCACACCTACCACCTTCAAACTTAGCATGCTAAGATTCTTCATAATATAAAGCTCAAGTCACAGACCAGTATCTATCATGTCGTATGGCCATTTGCCATGGAGTTTTACAAATTAAAAAATTATAAAGGCTAGGAAGCTAAGACTTTATGCACTATGATCCTACCCTGGGAGTGGGAAGATGCATAGAAAAAGGACTGGAAAAATTAATAGGAAAATTACTAACTGTAGTCAGCTCAGCGTACTCTGATTATGGGTGATATTTTGTTGTCTTCTTTGTGCTTTGACGTATTTTCCAAATTTTAACAATGGCCATTCTTCCACTGAAGAGTCCTTAGTAAGAGCCAAGGCACCATGTAGGATGCTGGAGATACGATGATCAAGACAGAAAAGGTCCCTGCCCGCTCAGTGAAAACAATCTAACAGCGGAGACAAAGAATCAAAGAAGCAATTGCAAACATGATTATTTCTGTGATTTAAAAAATAAGCATTTACAAAGCCTTTATTGCTATTTAACGAAGATTCTACACATCTTTCCTAGGTCTTGAGTAAGTTTTAAATCTCTCAATTTAGAGTGTTCATAGCTTCCCCAAATGGGAAGCAACCCCACAGTATGTGCCTGGGGGTTGAGAGATCACTGTGTTTTCTTCCTTCCACGGTGGAGGTAAAAGATATCTGTCGGTATCCAAGATCCAAGCACTGTGTACACCGTCCTGATGGTATGCTTTTTAGTGAGTATTTCCCATAGCAGTAAGTTAGGCCCTCTGACTTTTAGTCTCACTGACCTTCTACGGAGTCTGTATGGACTATTCTTGAACAGCCAGACTCATCAACCTCATCTGTGGCTCAAACCTTCTCCTCGCCTGACTTTCCATCAGCCCCATGAAGCAAAATTTCCATAAGTCTTCCTCTTTAAAGATCTTTGCTCTTTTTAAAAAAAAACAAAAACATCTTTTTCCATATCTACAAATATTTGGAGAACAAGAGAACACAGAAAAACTATCACAGTCGAGAAAGGTTCTAAGGAATATCCCCCCACTCCCACCCAACTGTTTTTCCCCCCCACAAAATTTTAACTCTGGCTCATGAATAATATGGAAATAAAATTCTGTGTATGAAGACTAATGTGTGTAAATGACTATATCTGAGGGTGAATATAAAATCTCATTGGTAGGTAAAAATACATAGAAAATAAAATAGAAGCTCAACCTGGGGAGGTCACGTTAGATGGGAGAGGTTGTTTGCTAGGGTAAGCACTGACCATCTGCCATGCCAAACCCTACAACAATCTTCGACTACTACGGCATCAACTGATGCAGCCCGACCTCCAGGGAGGACTTAGCAGGTGAGACCAGTAAGCGAAGCATCCAGGCACGAGGCAGCCATCACCTCAGTTCAAGGAACAGCATCAGTGGCAGTAAATTAGGGTCAAAGCCCAATGGCTGGAACAACAAGTAGGATGTTCACCCAAGATGAGGCTGCAGAAAACTAGACCAGCCTGTTGTCATCAACACAGAAGAGTGAGTCCTCCAACCTCAGCCTGTCTGCTTCCCTGTTTGTCAACATACCCCAGCAACTCAAAAGCAATTTATGTAACCAAATTGTTTATACCCTGGTAATATTCTGAAATAATTTTTTTAAAGTTTTAAAAAAGAGAGATGAGATGAGAAAAAAGATATAAACTTTAACTTTTTGTCTACATGTTATAATAATAATGACAATATTTTTAACAGAGAAAAAAAAAAAAAACAAGAAAACATAGCCCAGCAACAATCAGGCCACACAGGCAGAATCTGGGTGGTTTCGTCATCACATAAACAACTGTATGTTTTGCCCCAGCTTGCTTGGCTGTGTGTACCCTGGGAAACCGTGGAAAATGGAATCCTCTCTGTCTCTGCCTTCCTGTTAGTACTGCCACCTGTCAAGTGGTAAACTGTAGGATGTGTCATTAGAAAAGGTATAAAGATGAAAACATCCCAAACTCCATGAAGCCTATTTACCATGTTCCTTAAACTCTCTCTAAGGGGTCCTTTCTCCCTAACAACCTAGCAAGACACTTTCCACCCTAGACTCAGGTCAAAGATGAGCAGTTCTCCTCCCCTTCCCCAGTTCATAGTCTCTCTCTCCTGGTCCCACCTCTACTCAGTCTTCTGCTCCAGCTTCTCTGCCTGAGAGCACTTCTTGGCTCTTACGCCCCCTGGCACAAGAAACCACTCAAGAGTAAAAGCAGCAACAGAGCTTGCCAAAGGATCTGGGGAGGAACGATGTGCTCATTCCATGAGCAGCTAGAACCAAGGTCAAATGGTACTCTCGCCATTGGTGCTATTCCAAGTGGGATGAGGCATGTCTGTGCACGGGCAGGTGCTGAGCAGCTAGAACAGAGCACCCTCTCCACTTTAAGCTGTCCACCAAAATTACAAGTACACCATGTAATGAAGAAAAGCACGATGTCTCTAAATGTCCTTTCTCTGTGACGGTTTTCTTAAAGCTGGAACTTGAGAAGGACTAGGATGTGGGAAGATGGGATGAGAGAAGAGTAACTATTGAAGTCTTTTACAGAAAGGGGAACCAGCAGGGACTTGTGTTATTTTTAAGCCTAGAAAGAGAAATTGACAAGCTATAGCCAGATCTACAGGTTGGAGAGAGAGATGTTTTCAGAAGATGAGCAAAGTAGGGTGTTCGCCTGAATAAGTAACTAAGGAGGATACAAAATTACTTTTCAATCATAGGTGACACCAGCCTGACTCCCTCCAACCCCATCCTACCCTGATCTATTGCAATTAGCCCGGAGTCAGGAGGAAATCTCTGGAGCTGCAGTGTACTGCATTGGGTAAGAAGAACATGGACTCTGGGGCTTTACTGTCTTGATTTGAATCCTGGCTCCTCTATCAGGTGGACAAGTCACCTAAACTCTGTGCCTCAGTTTCCTTATCTTTAATATGAGAATATCCATAGTCCTCTCTCACAGGGTTGTTGTGAGGATTAAATGTGGTTGGCATACGAACAGGGCTTGTATACAGCAAGCACGCCACACACCATTAGCCATTATCATACCATCATTGCCGTCTGACAAAGAAGGTCCTCTCCACTCAAGCTTCCCCACACGGTGGCAAGAGCCCCACCGTCGCTGCTGAGCAGCTGGGGTTTGCAAAGCTTCCAGGGCTGAGAGTAACCATGTGATCCCACCACAGGATTATGCCGTCCAAACCTATGAATGTGCAAACCTCCCTGAATGAGATCACTTGAAAGCAATTTTGAAGACTTGGTCCTTTGACTCTTTACATAACCAATTTACAATAATGGGGCTTTTTTTTTTCCTGGCCCACAAGTCTCCTGGATTGTTTTTAGTGCTGCCTTGGTTAGGAAGCTGCAATATGATCCCCTGACTAGAAATACTGGCATAATTTATTGCATTATTACTCCTCTGAACTGAAAGCAATTAATTACCTGGAGCAGGATGCACAAGTGAAAATTTATCAGAGGGAAGTGATGAAAAATGTGCCCACTGCTTTAAAATAATAGGTGCTTAATGGTTTTTTTGTTTGCTGGCTAATCTCAGGCATCTTATAAACAACTCCAGCTTGGTTATCAGTTGTGAATTCCACCCCCCTCCTTTTTGCCCTCTTTATATTATTCTATCATCCCATATCTCCCTTGAGGACAGGAAGAAACATCTAAAATATTCACTTAAAAGCAGAGAAGAGACTCCATTCCTCTTCCACATGGTAAAATTATTAATATGATGTAGAAATATGTGATAAAATATATTTGCATGTTTATCACCATGTTGGTAACACAAATATATCTGCCTGACTGATGTCTCTTTTCCTCTATCACAGCATTTTATTTTAAAACTTACAAAACCTATACTGGATAAAAAGACACATTCTAAGGGACACATGTATATTAACTATTACCTCCCACACCTCGTGACATCCATTCATATTACCTGCCTCTCAAAATCCTCAAATATAATCTCCAAGAATTTTTTCCACCAAGCTCTCTCCCCTAGTCTTTCTCCTAATTCCATCGTCGACAACCAAGATCCAAAGAGAGAGAGGAAACAGGGCCAATAACATGTTCCTGTATTATTTATAAATTTCAGGCACATGTGAAAGATAGGAACGGGGCTAAATTCATTATATTTGTTTCTACTTTTCAGAATTATTCACATCTGTATGATCGTGTAATTGTTTCTTCTATAAAGTTATTGGAGTAATTTTGCTGCGTATATTCCCGATCAATTCCCCCTCTCAAGGGCACAGTTGAAAAGTGATATTTGAAAACGGCCTCTGATAGATTGCATGGTTAGTCAGCAGCAGAGACAAACAACCTAATCCAGCACAAATTAGTTCGGCTGCCAGCAATAGTTTTATACAAAGATGTAAATTATGTTGTCAAAATCGGTCGCTTTCTAGCTTGCTGCTCAGCTAACAAGAAACCACTTTGGCTGATAAAGATGAACACTAAGCTTCCCACTCTTACAAATTTGCAAATCTGCCATTTCAGCATTCTGTTAGCCACAAACAAACAGCCTGCTATAATTGCTTCTTTTCTTCCGTGGTGGTATTTTTCCTCCTTGCACAGTTCCTTCCAGGCTGCTCTTGAAAATAACAACAAAAACAAAGCCCAAAAGCACCACAACAATAAACACTAGCAACTCTCAAGCTAGAATTTAAGGAAAAGCTGAGCTCCTGCACTCAGGCCCCCTCCCCTCCTTACTCCCCTCACCCCAACCGTCCACTCGTTCACCTCGGTGCAATCTGTGTGCAGATCCACCCCACAATACTGCTATCTGAAGGACTGAGAGGGCAGGAAAATTCTTGGCTTTAATGGAAATGAAAATATTCTTTCAGCTTTGAACAAGAATTGTCTTTGACCGGACCCCATCCTTTCCTTATTTTACAAACTCTCATTCCAGGGAAGGGAGGAGAGAGGTGCACACTTTCAAAGGTCCCCCAGTAGCAAGCTCCACCAGGCTGCCTGTGCTAAATTAAAATCAGATGGATCTAATGCCGGACTGAAAATAATAAGGCATTATAACGGTAATTATACCCAGCATAAGTCAAATAAATAAATTATAAATTACAATTACCCTTTAAAGTTGCTAGTCTCACTGTTTGCTTTACAATTAACTGCAGGTGCTTCTGCATGTTTTATTACGGTCCCAAAGTTATATATTTGAAAGAATGGTACAGATGATTCCTGTTTATTTGTTAAATTAAAGCATTGTTGGTAAAATTACGGCTTAATTAATATTATGGGTACTGTATAACAAAATAGTTTACCTTGTACATAATTTATTTCCACATGCATATCTCAGCCCAGACCCATTACAGCTCTAAGGCAGCTAAAATAAAATATTCCTCCTTTGCTGGCATTTTTCTAAATAGCAGTTCACTAAATCAATATTATTCACTTGGTATTTTTAAAAGCAGTGTATCTTAATAATTACACAGCATTAGAGTAGGCAGTAATTTTACTTGCTAAGCATATTAAATTTAGCAAACCATCAGTCAAATAGTTTGTTCTTTCTCAGAATGGGTAAGCAGTGAGTGAGTTTGGAATCATGTTCCTTTGGTATAAATGTCACATAGAGTTTAAGAATGCATCTGTGACTCCCTAAGCCAGCCCTGCACTATATATCTTTATTAGTTTCAGTGGTCAGTGCAGTGACCAGTTGTTTATTCTCATTACTCAAGACAAGGTGAGCCACTTGGTAGTGACTGCAATCACAGCTAAAAACATATGACTTGGCAGAAAGTAAAAACTGTAGACAAGGCTACACGCACAATGGCCTGGGAGCCTGCTCCAAACAGGGAGACGGGAGGAAGGATGGCAAAGAAAATAATTAAACATACACACACCATTTTGTGCATCAACATTTGATCTGTCTTGACCCTTTTATCTTTGGGGTATCTGTATTTTTTCATTATTCTTAATTTATTGTAAAGCACCACTAATTTCCTATTTCCCCTGACTTTGTCCATGTCTGAATTTATTCTTTCTCAAGCTCACAGAAAATGCCTTACGAAGCTTCTCTCTTCTTCTACTATCACCCCTAAATGAAATAAATCCCCCTAAAAAAATCAAACTCCATTCTCTCTCATAAACACACATGCATGCACACACAGAGCTTCTTTTTCAGAAAATCAATTGATTCTCTGCATAAAACCAAAGCAGGCGAATTTTGCCTGAGCTGTAGGCAATTGCCAGCACAATCAAGTCACTATTTGATTGATGCATTTGAAGATGCCGTGGCCCTTGGGTTATGTGTTTAAAGTAAATGGTGACAATCTCTTCATGACCGTGGAGGGAAGAAGCAGAGCTAGGTGAAAATCAGCAAGCAGCCCCAGCATACGGCCTCTCAATCCACACATGAGGATAGCAGCCCATGCATTCTTCATCTTCCTCATTCCCTGTCTTTCTACTCAGAGGAAGCCCAGGCTTTTCCTTCCCTGGGCCCTGGGAGAGGACATATCAGATCAGGGCCCCAGCAGAATCTCAGAGGCACGTCCTCCTCAGTCTATTGCGACCAAAGTCTAAGCCACGCTCATCAGTGGTTCAAAGAGCTTACAAACCTCAGAGAAATGTCTGATGAACTTCTATGCCCAGGCAGGCCATGTAAACCAGTGATTCATCAGCCTCCTCTTCTTGGGCAGCACAGACCTGCTTCTACCACCAAGACAGGGCAGTTATCTGAGCATCTGCCCAATGATTGCCAAGGTACATACCAACAAACACTGGGCAGAATGGCTTATCCAGGCATGGAAAAGGGATACCTTCCTGGGAGAATGCGGATGGGGGAGGACAGACAAGTCATTCATTGTAACCCACCAACAGAACAGTGTTTCATCACCTATGCTATCCCAAGCACTGTATTAGATCCTGTGGAGAAAGAAGTACAAGGCAGACACACACGTATGAAAAGGATAACCACAAACTTCAAAGTTAAGTTCAAAATGGCAATAGAAGAGAGACCACAAAGTCATAAGAATTCATTGTCAAATGAAGTATCTACCCAGCAATTATTACAGGAGTAACTCACAGTCATTAAGATGGGGTATTCATGGATGAATTTACAGAAGAGATGGGATTTGAACTAGGTCTTGAAAAGCAATTCAAAATTGGAGCAATGGAAAGGAAAAGGAACTCCATTCAAAGTGAGCATGATTGTGGGTACCAAAGGCTAGAGGAGCAGGGTTGCAAGGCATCACCCTCCAAGAACCACTTCTACACAACAAGGATCCTGCATAATGATGCATGAAAGTGTAACAACCTGCATCACTACTGTAGAAGCCCAGTCCCAGCCAAAATCCACAGCAGAATCCATAACCATCAACCCGAGACCCACTTATATATGCCTGTGTTGGCAACGCTGATATTGTTAAATGAGATGTTCTGCCTACGAGTCTTAAATGAAAGTATTCAGTTTTTATGTATGTGCCTGAATTGCACATCTTATATTCCATAACAAGTATATGTCATTCAACATTTTGCTTTTCTGATACTGTTAATCAAGACTGAGGTAGAGCCAAAAAGTGACTGGCCTCTCTGATGAAAAGATGACCAACCTTGATCTGTGAATATACCAACTGTCCTTCCAGGGGGCAGACAATGTACACTCTGGGCCTCTACACACAAGCATCCCTGGGTTCTAAGAGTGCTCGCCCAGGACTCCCACCAGCTGCAATGGGAGCAGACTCTACACCCAAGATAAGCACGGATGATATAACATGGCGGGAAGGGTGGGCTTATGTTATTACAACCAAACATGACTAAAGAAAGAAAAGGAAAAAAAGTCATAAAATTATTGAGCGCACTGTGCTAGGCCCTTGAACATACGCTGCTACATTCATAGCTGAGGACACTAAAACTCAAGCAATTTGCACACAAGGGTCACACAGCTATTAGGTTTGCAGAGGCCAACTATGAACCCAGATCTGCCTAACTGTGAAGTAATGCTGCCTCCCCCAGCTGGTACCTCCAGGAGAATCGCTGTCTCACAGAGAGCCAGTGTACCAGATCATTTTCAGAAGAGATCGACTGTGATGTTGAAGAAAAATTCAGAGAAAATGAGATAGAAATAAAGGTTGGGAGAGGACCACTGCGGCATGGCTGTTTTTCTCTCAATCTTAGCCCAAGAATAGAAAAAACCTTTGGGGCTTTATGCGTTCACTACACCCATCCCCTAACACAGCAATGAACTAGAAATGTTGGCACTGATTAAAACCAGCAGTATATACTGCAAACCTTCTCTTTGGCTACGAACTCCAGACACTGGGAGGGAATTTCCCTAACACCTACAGGTAGCTTCCGTCTGAGAGTACTCAGCTGATACGCAAAGGAACAACATTCTAAATAGAAAGACAGGATGGGAGCTATGGATATGCACAGCTGGCCCTTGAACGTGGGCATGAACTGCGCCAGTCCACTTACATGCAGATTTTCTTCCACCTCTGTCACCCCTGAGACAGCAAGACCAACCCCTCCTCTTCCTCCTTCTCCTCAGCCTACTCAACGTGAAGATGATGAGGATGAAGACCTTTATGATGATCCACTTCCACTTAATGAATAGTAAATAAATTTCTCTTCCTCATGATTTTCTAAATGTTTTCTCTAGCTTACTTTATTTGTAAGAATACAGTATATAACACACACAACAGACAAAATGTGTTAATTGACTTTATGTTATTAGTAAGGCTTTCAGCCAACAGTAGGCTATTAGCAGTTAGGTTTTGGGGGCGTCAAAGGTTATACTCGGATTTTTAACTACACAAGGTAGGGGAGGTAGTGCCTCTAACCCCCACATTTTTCAAGGATCAAATGCATATATAAAGTCTTATAAAGACTATATAAAGCTAGGTGCTTATTGTAGGAAGAGGGGAAAGAGAATAAAAGAGAATAGATCTAGGAAGCAAATTTTTCTATGATTTTTACAATTTTATTATACAACGAATAGCACCTTCATAAATTGGTAATTACTTACAAAAGGAAGCAAATGGCAACTTCCAGTCGGGACAGATGCAGGAAATGTTAAACAACAACACAGCAGGTGAACTGCGTTATAAGACAGCATTACAAGAGCAGCTTCAAGAGAGTCCAAGACTAACTCCCAAAGAACATCCCACAGATGAGTACAGTGTGTGGCTATTCACGAAGCTCCTACCCGTTCATCATCTCGTCTTATTCTCCATGTTCTTGTCTTCTAGCCAAGGCAACGGAGACTCAGTGAGGTTGATTTGCCCAAGGTCACCATCAGTCTTTGGGAGGGCCAGGTCTTCTGGCACCTACTCCATCCTGGTGACCTCTCCTCCAAAGGAACCAGAGGTTCAGACACAGATATACAGTGGTGCCAGGCTTTATGGAAAAAAAGGAAACACCGCTTGACCTCAAGAACTGTGTGTGAGTGAAGGAGAAAGGAACCCGTGCGGCGATTCAGGGAGATGGAGCAGAGTCGTGAAAAATGGGCAAGAGCAAGATACACGGCCGTGAGGTGATGTGGTGGTTTGGCTGGAGCAGAGAGTGGACAAGGAACACCAAGCGAGAAGTCCAGAGGGAGAAGACTGAGGGGAGCAGCAAATGCTAAGCTAAAAAGACTGCACTTGGTTCAGCGGGAGCCACTGAATGATTCAGAGAAGGAGAATGGCACAATAAAAGCAGTGTCCTGGGAGAATACAAGTGACTTCATTGGAGTGTAGATTTATGCTGCCATTTAACATAGAAGGTGCAATCAAACATACTGAATTGGCCAAGTTCTGCCAATATGGGTGAGACACAGGCTGCCACAAGGTACTCCCAACCAGCCACTTGCTAAATGACACAGGCTCACTCGTTCACTAAGAAGCTGCAGCTGGGGAACACCTTGGCAGCCTTCCCTATGTGTCCTTATGCTGCCACCCTGGCCTGCCCATGCTCCCCACTGTGCTGTCCCATCCAGAACTGTCCAAGATCTGGATCTCACCTGAATGCCTTTATATCACAATGCACATGCCCTGAAGGTGACTACAGCTTATCTGGTAAAGTAACTGAAGCCAAGGCCACGACGGCTGAGGAAGCCACAGAGTCTCTCCCACACACATGCACCTTCACAGAGACAGTCACGGCCTTAAGCCAGTGGTTCCCAAACACCAGGGCCGGCCTGGACCATCCCCAGACCCTGCCCCTAGGAGAGTCTGCTAGTAGGACTGCGATAGGGCCCAGGTATGTACATTTTTAGAATGCTTTCTTTCCAGGTGACTCTGATGTTTTGCCAGATTTGAAACCACTTGAAACCCCAAACAGGAAAACAGGAACTTCAGACACCCTGGCAGAAACAATCCAGTGGCATATTCTAGCCTTTCTAGAACCCTTCAAAGGAAACCATACAAGAGGTACTCTACAGAGTCTTAGTGTTACTTCTCATGTGTTCCAATTTCCCCAATGTCATGCTACAAAGGTAGCAGATTCATATGCATGCAACTATCTCCGTAAAGATCTCATTAAAGCAAATTTTGAGAAAATTCAGATACAACCCACACTAAAATTAACTTTGCCATATTAATCAGAAAAGACTTAAACATAGTAAAGAAGATAAAAAAAAAAGGTTTAAATTCTGTGAGGAGTTCTATGTATACATAATACTAAGCATAAACTACCATTTAACTCATAGGCCCCAATCATGTGGTGTGGAGATTAACAACTTCTGGTCATCGGGGTACCACACCCTAATTTCTGCCATATCTCTATAGCAATTGTACTATTATGTGCTTAGTATTTTTTCCTTTAATGGACTCACTTTTCCTATTAACTCAGAAATTAAAACATGAAAGTTATAGAAATAAATGGATAGCCAATATTATTTAACAGAAGTCAATTATAAACATAAAAACAGTTATTAAAATTTTAGACGTCCTTTCTGTATACCACCTAAAATCATTTCCTATACCACCCATAATCCAACACTTTGGGAAACATTGATCCAGAACCAATCATTTCATTCAATAGGAGAAGAAAGAGGAGTTCAAAGACATAAAGTAATTCGACTAAGGTTACACAGACCCTAAGTAGAAGAACCATAACAATGGTCTCCTAATTCATTGATCATTAATGTTTATTCCTACACCATGACTAGTCAACTGATGCATTAACAGCAAATCACTGCCATATTTTCATTAAAACAAGTATTCTAAATATCTCTACTCAGCAATATTTAGGGATTCTAGTTCAAACAATTTTGTTTATATCTGAAAGTAATTAAGTTTTTTTTTTTCCTTTTAAACGCAGCTGTCATACAGACTTTTCATTAATTCTTACTCTTCCCCTTGTACTAACAATGTTCTGTTTTTTACAGCAAATTTCAGAAAATTATACTTAACACTTACAGGTTGATATCCCTACTTCAAAAATCTGAAATCCAAAATGCCTTAAAACCCAAAACTTTTTAAGAGCCAACATAACACTCAAAGGATATGCTCACTGAAGCATTTTGGCTTTCAGAGTTTCAGAGTAGGGATGCTCAACCAGTAAGTATAATACAAACATTCCAAAATGTGAAAAAATTCAAAATCCAAAGCACCTCTGGTCCTGAGCTCTTCGGATAAAGGATACTCAACCTGTGTACACTCTTTGATGCTGCCTCTCATGTTTTACACAACGCTGTGCATATTTTTCAACATATTAGTATCTGGAGCAGTCAGACAACAGGCACATGACTCAGTCAGGGTTTGTCACTGAGAGCTGGAAAACCATTGCAAGCTTCAGCATCTCCTTCCTCAAGCCCACATCGTTAATTAGCAGAGATGAAGGAAAGGACCATGGCCATGCCCCTCATCAACCACCAGATTCACCCAAGCTGGCTGGGTGGCACCAGCTGATCCTGATGGTAAGCCAAGAGCATGGCTCCTGAAGCACCCCACTCAGCGGGGATAGTCCCCAAGAGAGGTCAAAGCTCGGTAAGCACCTAACTACCCCTCCCTGGGGAGCAGCCAGCATCCTCTCCCCTAGACATTGAACACAGACTCTCCATGATGGGCACATTCCTCCTATCTTGCTGGTATCCTTAGGTTATAACAAAGATAATCCAGGAAAAAAAAAAAAGGATAATCCAGTCTGTGATGCCAAAAGAGAAGGAAAAAAAGCACCACCAGTATCCACAAAGCCTTCTTGTAAATTAAATAGTGCATCATGAGTATCACAGCTATTATGCTATTATCCGGTACATGCGTCAGACAATTGTGTGCCCCATGTCGTGTTGTCAGATAAATGTGGGTAAGCCCCCAGCCCTTCTAGGAAGAGAAAAGGAAGTTGGGCTGGGCTAGGAGCATGGGGAGAAGACCAGAGAGGAGGGAAATTTCTGGGAGGCAGAATGAGGGAGGAGAAAAAAAAGTGCTAGGGTTTCTTTCTTCTCTTTTCTCCCCCAGTCTGTGGCATGAAAAAACAATGGCTTTTCTGAGGCACTGTGCAGACAAGGCAGCTCTGAAAAAACTAATGGCCGTGATTAATGACAATGGGCTGGAGGAGAGTGGGGACACAGCCGCCACATACATCATCCCTTCCCGTCAGTCTCTGCTCCTCCCTGCCCCTCTTCCTCCTACCAGCAAGGCATTATAAAAACGTCTTATCTGCTCCGGATGCTTATTTTAGAGCTGGGATCGCAGCTAGACCCCCACCCAAAAGAAAAACAAAGAGTGAGAAAGAATGGCCAGAGAAAGGATGGCGCAAGAGGAAGGTAAAGGAGGAAGGCGCGAGAAAGAACAAGAGGCAGAGAGACGAAGAGGTGATAGGGTGAACAAGAAAATGGCATGTAAAATAACTATAAGATATTCCAGGGGAAAATGTGCAGGCTGTAATCATTCAAGATTTCAGCAACTTGACTCCTCACATGCTGAAGCCACATTTTCAAGGTCTTATCTGCCATATGGTTCCCTGTTTGGATGATTTATTAGGTGTAGAAAGCACACTGATAAATTTTACTGCATTTCCCTGAATAGGCAACCTATGGTGTCAATAACAAAGCTCAGGCGGCTTTAATGAAAACTGCAAGCACCAAAGGGTAACCATTTATTTATGAGTCGCTATAGTATTACTAGGACAAAATTTATCTTCCCTTCTCACGCACTCTGTAGAAACCAAATCTGGTCAAAGTAACAGAGATCGCATCCATATGTCAGTGGTTTGCTAACATCTCCCCTGCATGAAACACTGGCTGTTGCTCTGGAGAAATTGTTTGGTGATCCATTTTGCATACGAAATCTTGTTTTCAGGAAAAAAAGGAGGCCAAACCTGAAGAACTCTGCAAACACCACAGCCTTAGCCATCACACCTAAAAGTGCTGCAGAATCCTCTTGTTTTTCCTTACCTAGAAAATAGGACGGCTGCCCCAGTGGTAGGGGTGAAAAAAGAGAGGGTGATGTGCAGATGAGGAGAAGAGAGATTTAGAGATGCTGTCTGATCCAGAAATATTTTAAATTTCCCAGTCCACGCAACATTGCTCCCTTCTATCCACTTTGTTTCTTAGGACACCAATCATAAAACAAATGAAAATCTGTATTCTCCACTCATTTCCCCATTCCCATCCCTGTCCCCCACTGCCCCAAAATGCCTCTCTTCTTGGCTAGTAGCTATCTGCAAGTCTGATGTATGTGCTATTTTTATAACAGAGAAACAATCCAACTTTTTAAAACTCCAAAGACAGCAAAACTAATGACCGAACTCAGGGGAGGGGGTGCAGGGGTGAAGGGCAAAGGGGGATTGTAGAAGAGGGAAGACAGCCAGATAGCACTCTCTTACTGTTTCATCCTGGGCCATGGTTAACTGCTGCAACAGAAATATTTGGCCAGGTTTTCAAGTCTACGGTTTTCCCTGCTCTGTAACATGCCTGTCCCGCATGAAGACAGCCTTGCCCAGGAATGTCAAAAAAAGGAAGGGTAAAGAAGGAGTTCAACCACAATAGCATACGTTTGAGTAATGTTCTTAGCACAGCAAACCAACAAAAGCAAAAGCGTTAAAAGCAAAACGTTAAAAGGCTGAGCCAAGTCTGTGACATGAGCAAAATCTCAACTTCATTTTTTTTTTCTTCCGCCAAAGTTAATACTCTGAAAAATGCTTCTACTCGATGATTTTTACCCAGGTTGGTTTCGTTTCATACTTTTTTTATTTTGCATAGCTTTTTCCTTGTTCTGCATCAATATTTTCTCTAATACTTTCACAGTGAGAAGGCATGAAAATCTGTGCTTATCCGTTCTTATCCATGCTATTGCCTCTCGACATCCACCACTTCAAAAATATATACAGAAGTAAACAAAGAAGCAAACTCTTTGGAACAAAGACAAAAATAATCAACATTTTAGATTTAAAAAACGTCTTTTCACATCATACATAATAAACAACTAAAAGTCATCTTAATCAGTTCAATTACTGCCATCACTGCTTTTCAAAATCTGCTTAGTAAAATGGCATCAATTAAAGTTTAATGTCTTATAAAAGATCACTCAAGTATTATAGTAGAATTAAGAGGAAATAGGTACTGCTTGGGATCTGGCCATATTTTTAGAGTTTCTCAACCAGAGAGATTTACAAGAATATTCATTATTGCCCAGATTGCTTTCAATTCAGCCCCTGGTTTATTAAAAGAGGCAGGGCCAAAGGGCCTCGCCCGGTTCAGAGCACATTCAACCAGCTGCATGTTCGGTTTGCTAAATACTTCAACTAGTCTTCAAAGGCATCACACAAGTAAAACCTCGCACTTATTTTGCTACTCACTTTTCCTCTTAATTTTTAAGCCCCCAAGTATTTCCAAAAGGAAATCTAATCCACACGAGTCGTTTGTACGTAGCCCACACTGAACAGCATCTGAATTCGTCGTGTTGTTCCCAAGAGGCCTCATCCACCTTCTCTGCCGGCCTCCGTAAGCCTTTCATGCGCGCTTTGGAGCTCCCATTCCCAGGCCAATCAACAAACTTGAACCTTAGGGCAACAGAGGGACCCAGGGAATAGGAGACGGACAGTGAAAGAACAGACACGGGGAGGGTACCTGGTCAGCGGCTCCGGGGCTAGAGGAAATCTCCGTTTGCAGGCTCACAAGCAGGACCAACGCCCACAGCCGTTCAGGTTGTTCACTGCCCAGTGGTGTTGGGCCAAAGGGACAGGTGGGCACTGAAATCCAGCCTCCGCTCTGCTCGCCAAGCTCGGGTGCTGGCCAGAGGTTGCCAGTGGTTGCACCCCCCCCAGAGAAAGGGGGTGCGTTTTTCTAATTCCCCCGCAGGCCCTGTGTGGGCTACCTGCTGATAAAGTCACACTAAGAAAACAGGAGCAAGCTGGTCACAAAAGGACAATTTCCATACAATTCCACTCATATGAGGTACGCAGAGTAGTCAAACTCATAGAAGGATGGGGGTCCCAGGGGCTGAGGGGAGAGGGGAATGAGGCGTTGCTGTTTAATGGGTAAGGAGTTTCCGTTTGAGAAGATGAAAACCTTCCGGAGATGGATGGTGGTGATGGTTGCACAGCAATGTGGATGTATTTAATGCCTCAGAACTGTAAACTCGGAAATAGTTAAAATGGTAAATTTTATGTTACATATATTTTAGTATAATAAAAAAGAAAAGAAACCAGAGTCAACCAGTGCCAGCGACACGGCACCGTGGACTCCGGGATGAAGACGGTGCTCACAGCCTTTCCACAAGCCCAGGCCATCGTTCCAGCAACTGAGAGGGGACCGGGCTGCGCTCACCTCCACAAGCCCCCAGCTACACGCAGCTGCCCAGACCACGACTCCGGATGCCCACCTTCTGCCCCCAAAGGACACCAAGGATCCAGGGCCTCCCTCGAGAGGTCCTTACCCCTCCTACCTGTGTCCCCTCTGCCTGAGCACTCGGTCAGCTCTGGCCTCTGCGAGCTGCCTCCCCGTCCCGACCCCTCCGCACCCCAAGCCCTGTAAGGACAGAGGCCTGCCCTCACCCAAGTCCACCGCCCCCAGCAGGACAGGTCATTACTTCACACACTTTAAGTTTCCACCGGAACAAGGCCAAATCGGGAAGAAGAAAAGTTCACGGCTCCTGGGATTTGGAATTTGTGGTAAAATTTAGTCTGAGCTGGGCCAAAGAAAAGGTTTGCTCTGAAAATTCGCAGTGTAAACAAGACTTGAGGGGAAAATGTTCAAGCAAAGAAAAGAAATGATTCCTAAAGGTTTGACTTCAATGACATATTTTTATGGAACATTTATTGCCTATTATAAAGACATTAAAGAAAACACATTGTGTCAGGACTAGGGAAACTGGTCCTGCCTCTGTCACCCAAACATGAGCAAATCCCATAAAGTCCCTTGTCATCATCATGGTCTCCACATCCACAGAGCTGGACACAGAATCCCCAAGGTCCTTCTGACCACCATGAGACTATAAAATTCATTTAATGTACTTTGTACATTTGTGATGCCAGTGTGTGCGAGTGGTGTGGGCGTGTGTGGAGGGGTGTGTTGACATGGGAGGGGAGGGTGTGTTGGTGTGTATGGTGTGGAGGTGTTACAGCAAGTGTTTCAGCAGGTGGCCCTGAGGACAAATTGAGCGGCACACGGAGAGTCAGATAATCAAAGTTTATTCATTCGCTGGTGGGCTCAGAGGGCCCTCGCCACCAAATTCTGAGCACCCTCTACCCGATTTTTCCCACTTTTATTAAGCTGGGGTGGTCCGAGGAGTGAGGTACCAGGTGTACCCCAGGTTAGTTGATGTGTCAGGCAACAGGCTCAGTGTTATGCTGATACACCAAGTAACAGGGTAGTTGATGCGCCAGGCATTAGATTCAGTGCTATGCTGATGCCAGGCAATAGACTAGTTGCTGGGCCAGGTAGCAGGTTAGTATTATGCTGATGTGGGTCTTCCCTGAGGAGTGGGGGGTCTCTGGTGCCTAGTACGCCAAGTAACAGATGGGGGTTTCCCTTATCAGAGGGCACGTGGGGTGGTGTGTGGTCTGGGGAGGTGGGGTGTGAGGAGGGTGTAGTGTGTATGTGCGGTGTGGAAGGGACATACATGGTGTGGGTGTTTGCGAAGGCCACGTCAGGGTGTGGTTGTGTGTCCTGTGCAGGGGTGTGTGTGTGTGTGTGTGGTATGGGGGGCGTGTGTGGTGGGGCTGTCAGAGACTGTGACGTGGATGTGGTGTGTCTCTGTGTCTGTGTCTACACGTGTATTAACAAGGTCTGCTTCTGAGTGGAAAGCATTGGCCAGTTATTTCAGAATATTTTCTATACTTCAAAGTGATACAGCTGGAGCTAAACAAGGGTGACGGCTGCACAATACTGTGAATGCACCAAATGCCACCGAATCACACTCTTTCAAAGGGTTAAAATTTTGTTACGTGTGTTTTATCACAATTTTTTTTAAAATGGTAAAGCTGTATTCTTTCAAAACATTAAGTATAGTCACCAGTTTTGAAGCCATAATTTAGTCCAGTTTGTCCAAGTTAGCAGGATTTTGCAGTCCTAGAATGTACTACCCGCTCCACCCAGATGAGCTTCTGATGGAGGCCCGAGACTTCTGGGATGTGCCACACTCAGGCCAACTCCCAGAGATTGAGTGTTCTTTCTTTTATTGGGCCAATAAAGTCTAACAGACTCACCTTCTACTAGCTAGGGAGGGCACGTTCCTGCCTACTGATGACCTTCTGGGGAAAATGTGACTACCGACGCCTGCCTCCATGGGAAGACTGCACAGAGCAGGCACGTTTGGGCCCGGTTCCGCCTAACGCTCATACTCGCGCTTCACCATTGCAAGACTCATCATGACACACACTCAGGTCTTCCCAAGAACCAGGCCTTTCCACAATGCTTAATGCTGTGGCAAACCTTTTTATCCCAATCTTTTAACTTTTTAAGCAAATGAAATGCTTATATGAACTTGACAGTCAAGAATTTTCTTACAAAGGAGAAAAGTGCTGAATTCTCTTAAGACGCCACATTTATTCTTTCTAGAACTAGGTACTGGAGGGCAGAGATTGACAACTAAAAGAGGGTGGATGGTATGGCCACAGATATTGTTCAAATGAAACTCATGGGTAATTATTTTTTAAATCTCATTTTCTAAAATTGGAGTTTCGCAATCAATTGCCCTTGACAAGAACCAGAGTCCCAGAGTGAAGTCACTCATGAACAGCCCTACAAATGAACAATGCATGTGTCCTAACAAAGCCCATTTCCAAGCAGTGGCCTCGCCTCTTCACCAAGCCTCCCCAGGGCTCCAGGACATCACCGATTCTGAATTTGTAGTACAGATTTATTTGCAAATGACATCAACTCTTCTCATGGCCTTTTAATAAGTCCATATTGCAGAGTAAATAACAAACTGTCTCTAGCAATTCAAATCTATGAGTTTTTCTTTGGAGCTTCCTGTTTCCAATATTTTGGGCTTGATTCCTTGATTCTAACCCCACCTTCCACTTAAAGAGGGCTGATTACATGCCAGCACAATCCTGGATGCTAATTATCTCAAGGGCAGCCAGTGTTCAGTTAGGTGCTATGCAAGATCAACTGTGGCCCTGAACAAATTAGGGAGAACTAATGAGAAAAGGAAGGTGAGGCTATTTGAGGTGTACGTGCAAGTGACAAGACTGAGTGAAGTGAAGGGTCATTGCACCAGACCAACAGTTGCTGGTGTTAAAGGTCTCCAGAGACCGAGGCTTGGAAAGTGGCCCTTAATCAAGAGAGGCAACCCAGGCAGAAACAGTAACAGAAAGGGGTTCTTTAGAAGAAACAATGAACATATAGGAGCTAGACTCTGGTGTGAAATGCAAACACGATCTGACTTCATTAGCCTTTTCTCCACACAAAGGGTCATGCTCCCTACTTTGCGGCTACTGGCCCACGCTCTCACACTGCTTCCCAAATTCATCAACTCTCAATCTGCTGTGTACAGATGGAAGACAAATTTGGGCTCCTGCCTAGGTTTTGTTGTTGTTGTTTTAATATATAAAAATTGCATATATTTAAGGTATATAACATGTATATATATACATGTACATATTTATATACATGTATATAGAGAACTGAGTACCACAGTCAAGCTCATTAACACGTCCTTTTCATCATATAATTACCGTTTTTGCACCTGTGTGGTGGGAACACTTAAGACCTACTCTCTTAGCAAATTTCTAGTATGCAATGTAGTATTACCTACAGTCACATGCTGTATATTAGGTCTCAGAACTTATTTATGCATCCTACATAACTGAAACTTTGTACCCTTTGACCAGCAACTCCTTATTTCTCTAACCTCCTCCCAGCCCCCTAGTAACCACCATTCTATTTTCTGCTTCTATGTGTTTGATTATTTTAGATTCCACATACACATGGGATCACACAGTATTATTCTGTGTCTGGCTTATTTCACTTAGCATAATGTCCTCCAGGTTAATCCATGCTACTGCAAATGGCAGAACTTTTTTTTTTAAAGGCTGAATAATATTCCAATCTGAGTGTATGTATATACAATTTCTTATCCATTCATCCATCAACGGACACTCAGGTTGTTTCCATACTTTGGTTATCTGGTATACATTCAAAGGAAATGAAATTAGTATCTCAAAGAGATATCTGTCCTCCCATGTTCATTGCAGCACTATTCACAATAGCCAAGACGTGGCTACTGGGTTTTTAACCTCTCTTCATGTTGGGGTAGCCACCAGAAGCAATCAGAGGGCTGGTTAAAAATAGAAATTTCAGCCACGGTCAGTGGGTCAATCCTAGCACTTTGGGAGCCCAAGGCAGGAGGATTGCTTGAGGCCATGAGTTTGAGACCAGCCTGGGCAACATAGCAAGATCCCATCTATAAAAAAAAAAAATCTTCAAAATTAGCCAAAAGCCCCAGCTACTCGGAAGGCTGAGCCAGGAGAATCACTTGAGCCCAAGAGTTTGAGATTGCAATGAGCTATGATCATGCCACTGCACTCTAGCCAGGGCAACAGAGCAAGACCCTGTCTCAGAAAACATGTACACAAACACAAACACACACACACACAAAACATGGGCACAAAGAGATGTAAAATTCATGAGAAATCAAGACGGGAGGGGAAAATCTTACCTAACAGGTACAATGAACACTAAATTCTGATACAGAATTCAGACAATAAATCTTCTAAGGGGAAAATACCATGTAGGTCAATCTTGTTCACTCAAATTTAACATATCGGAAATTTGCAGAAATTTTAACAGGTGGTTACTCTCCTATCATATGTCAAGGAAGGCCTTGTTTATAACACAAGATAGGGAAGATTGATAGGAAATAGTTAAAATTCAACAGGACAGTTCTGAAATGTCTTAATCACTTTGAAAATAATCATTGCTAAAAACTTTCATAACATAATGCCAAATATTTTTAACTAGGCATTAAAACTGTCCTAAGAATTTCTATTGTAGACTTTGATATCTAATTCAAGTGACTGTATAAATTTGAAAGCTACAAAATCAATTTTCCATAAAATATCATTTGGGTTTCACTAATCCAAACTGGCCTCCTTCCTAATTACATTGAATTCATGGGATTTTATTGTAATGCACTGCCAAGTCAAATTTTAAAAGCTTGGAACTTGGTGCTATTTTGTGTTATCATACCATCCCTTCCCTCCATTAGCAGGGATGACCAAAGGTCACTAATACAATAAATATCTCATGGCTGGCACCACCGTCCCTTGCCCCCAGAAACAGAGATGCAGACACAAACGTACCTTCAGAGCTATTTGTAACCCTGCTTTCTGCCCTCTCTCTTGCTCATGGCAAACGGCGAATTTTCCCAGTACCAAGAGAAATGCCAATTGACTCACTCAAGCCGAAGGTAAACAGAAAGGAAGTGAGAAGAAAGGAATGAAAACACACTGCAGCAGCCCTGGGAGATGTCATTTCTATGCCAAGAGATCACCACCTTCTCTAAATATCCCCAGGCCCCGTAACATTTGAAATCGACAGGTACAGTGGAAGTCAAGGGCTTCTGGGGGGCACAGTGAGTCGAAGCTTCTGTGAGGAGGCAGGCAGAGCCCAAGCAGCCCAGAGTGGACCCTCTGCACTTCACCAGAGACCTGAAGTGAGTGAGAAAATGGTACCACAGTTCTAAAAATAGACGCTTTTTTCATTTCTGGTTATAATACTTTCATTGCACCTTTGTTTTAAAGGCACATCAGGAGTTCTGACATTTTCTCTCCATTTCCAAATGGACAGAGAGGAAATCCAGCTACGTGGTAAGAGAGCCGACATTCCGTCTTCTCACACATGTAGCACAGACATACACGTGCATGTGTACACATTAGGCCGGCCTCAGTTTGGTTTGGTTTAGCTTAACAGACGGAGTCACCAGCCGCGAACTCCTCTTATCTCACCATTAGAAAACCAGGGTTATTTGGGAGGAGGGCAAGAAGGGGAAAAGAGCACTGAATTCCCAGCCACAATCACCCCCACCTTTCTCCTTCCACTGCTCACACAACAGTGAAGAACCTGGACATTCAAGCCAGAGAAATGTAGATTTCTGTCCCATCTTCACGGTGACCTTAGATGGGTTAACTCATTTCTGTGACTCAGTTTCTTCATGTTTAAAATGCTAATGGTTATTCTCATCCTACTCTCAACATTCCGGCAGTGGCAGGAGAGAAGAGAATGTGCCCAGAAAGGATGCCTTAGGACAAGAGCCCTTGCTGTCACTCTCAAACCAGTTCAAAGTGTTCCACCAGTGGCCTCTCAATGTGTTTAACTGCTTCCTTTTCTTGTCCTCCCACTGCTGGGGAAGAAAATGTTTTAGCTAAATTATCCCACAATGTACGAACTTACTGGCTGCTATTATTTATTCTCTGCTTGGGGCAAACATGGGAACCTTTGGAACATGTCCAGATGGAGAACAGGCTGACTCTTGACTGGAGCCCACTGTAAACCGCGGCGTGGAACAGACTGTCTGATACACTCAAACAGTTACCATCAGCTGAGCTATCAGAAAATCCAACCAGCATCGGGAACATCATCAAGAAGAAAGGACTCTGCGAAGACACTTGCAATCAAGCTCAGAGAAATGGATTTAGAATTAAAGCTTCTTGCTCCCAGTCTCGGGACTTTGCCTCTACAGCATTTAGTCATATGAACTATGTAGACTCCTCAGTTTATTTTTATTACTCTTTTTGGATCCAGGGACCCAGGCCAAAACGAAGCAAGTTGTCTCAATGAATTTCTCCTTTTCTGCTTGTCCATGTCAAATAAAAACAGAGACGGATCTCTCAATAAAATATTTTCTTTGGGAAAACAGAATGGCAATTTGGGGCATGCATCAAGACCAGGGTGGTCTTCAGTACGTCCAACGAACAAAGAGGAAGGTGAGGGTTTTATTAAAAAGAGAAATGTTACATATTATTTTCAGAGAAAACTCATTGGCAACAGCAAAGTGTGCGGCAGCTCTGATTGGTTGTGACAGAAGTGGGTAAAACTCGTCTGACAGGCACGGCGGTTTGTTTCAGCTACTACTGGGTAAAGCTGGTCTTGAGGTTACAGCATTCTGACAGCTGGCTTGTAACATAACTGGGCAGGTGCTTGTGTCCTATTTTCACCTCTGGTTTCTCAACTCTAACGTAGTTGGGTATGATGACTCCAATTCATATAATCAATTTTTACATACTCAATCCCACAAACTCTCGTAAGCAACAGATCTCATTTCAGTTCCCCAGGACTCACTCACTGAAGGATAAACTTCAGGATGTTGCTGGGAACTCTCTAGCTCTACCTAAGAAGGCAGTAGTAAGGAATAACTGGGAGGTGGCAGAGGTAATAATGATAAACATGAGCAATGATAAATAAATTGAATTTCCATGCCCCAGTGGGTCTAAAAACCAGTTCTGGCCCCTCACTAATACTCCCAGAATTTCGTATCTTTCACTGTATCTCACCCCAAGGAAGCTCAGCATTTCTACAGATAATCTATGTTATTTCTTCTTGACTCTCTGAAATCCCCAAATTAAATAACGAACCTTTTCTAAGAAACAAAATTTGTTTTGACCTCCTCCTTCTTGGCAATAGGCTTGATCTTATAAAATACAAATAGCAAACAAAAAGAGAATGGTTAACTGATTGAATTTTAAGATTGAAAGCATACTGGAGGGTCACAATCCAACTGATACCAAATTAGGGACCAGAGAAGTCAAATGACTTGCTCGTCCTTACATTGTATGGGGAAAGGCTAGAACCCAAGGCTCCTGGCACTAAATTCGTTGTTTTTCTCCTAGCACACTATACTGCTTAGAAATCCACAATTCATGGCTAGATTTCTAATAACTCGGCTGATACGTATCAAGATCCTTGGCTGTCCTCACCAATGCACTACTGGTGACATAGTATTTATGCATAGGGAATAATAATTTTATGATCAAAAAAGCAAAATTATGCCTTAATTTTTACAAAAGCTTGAACAATGTATCAATGACTAAATCGTCTTCTTGCTCAGACATGATTCTTTAATTGCAATGGAAAGAATGCTTAATCTAAGAGGTCCCAGCAATGGTGTTGAGGGGAACCCATGAGTCTCTCAAACTAAATGGAAAATTTTATGTTAATGTAAATTTTTCTGAGACAAACAGCTGCATTTTTCATCATATCCTCAAATATTTCACTGTAAAATATTAGGAATCATGAAGCTAATACAATTATTCCCTCTCTTTCTAAAGGTTTGATGCCTTAGGCTTCTTGTGAATTTCGTAATACCCCTTTACCTCCATTCTCTACAAGTGTCTTAAGAATTAGTTCAATAACATTTCTAGAGATTTTTAAAAACACCCAGACTCCTACCATAAAGCAGCAAATCCTGGCTAGTAATTATTGGCAAAGTATCTTGGTGGCCCTGGGTATGGCCAATAACTATCATTGACAGAATTCTCTTAAAAAGTACATTCTTAATAAAGACACAGACCCTAAACTTGACTCAATTTAAAAGAGAAGCTCCAAAGATGAAATTTTCATGATTTTTCTGCTTCACCTGAAATCCACTTTATGAAATACTGACTTTTAAAAAACTTTAAGGTCAAGCTAACTATATCCCGAATGGTGAGATCCTGAACTATATAAGCCACTGCTATTAAGCATTAAGATATAAGGGTCCTCTTTAGCAGAAAGCTGGGTTACTGTGTAGTTGAAACCTAACTATCTGCCATAAACACCTTCAATACATTTGAAATAGCAGGGTGGACAGGTTCTCTCACATGGAGGGTCATTTATGAAGCAATCAAAGGGTGTAGAGGGAAAAAGAAGTATGAAGAGGGACAGGGCTTTATAGATTGAATAACTTTTCTCATTCTCAATATTTCTTATGTTCTTTTACAACAAATTGCTTAGCTCTTGAGAGCAGACTCATAAAAGAAGTGAAATATATTTTTCTATCCTCAATCTGAACTCTTTTTTTAATATATAAAGTTGTAATGACCCTTTCCAAACAATACGAGCCAACACTTCAAAAATTTCCATTGTTTCAAAGACACAAATTACTTTGTGCATCTGTGTCTATCAACTGAATGAGGAAGGAAAACACATGAAAGTCATTTGAAAGACAACATCTCCTAGGAGTTATGCTTGGAAGCTGGAAAAGCCCAGTAATCCCCTACCTAGATAAATAGAGTTTTCCAAATGACTGGGGGGATCAACAATGGAGCAGGGCCAAGCATTTGAATGTTATAAACGCGACTCCAGATTAGACCTTGGGGAGAGGATCCAACATGCTGCTCCTTCATGGCTGGCCAACTTAAGACACAGCCCTACCTTGAGTGGAGAGGAACCAAAATAAAACAATATCTTCAAGCAATTTACACACATTCAAATGGAATTTCTTCAAGCTCAGAAAATTTGAAGTTTATTCAGTCCATATGTTATCCCACCCCTTCCCTTTTAACAAACAGAACTTAGAGACAAGCAACCATTTCTTAGTTACTCAAGATCAAAATCCCCCCTCCCTTAACCACAAATCATTGGTGACAGTAACTGTGCATCATTGGGAATGTTTAAGGTATTGTTTTTTTCCTCCTAATAAGAAACTCACTGGATGCATTTTCAAAAATGTCTCAGGAGCCCTACTCAACTCCTCTTCCACTAGCAGCAGACATAAGGCATATGATTTAACCTAACATTGAGTTCCCAAAACCAGGATTTAGGGAAGCTGACAATAGCTCAATTGGGTGATCATCAGTCACAGGAGATGGTATTATGGAGAGAAAAGGAATCACATAGAGTACTTTTCTCATTAAGAAAATAAGTTTTTTAAGTAGAGTAGATCACTTTCACTACATAAGTTAAAATTCATCTGTTTATGGAAGAGAGAGTATAGCATATTCTAGGCAGAAAAACCCTAGGTCAAATACTACCTTTGCCAATTAATCCGGTGCAAATTACTTAATCTGAAGTTCAGTCTCATTTGTAAACTGGTAATGAATATAATTCCTGGCTCATAGCGTTAAAATAATTAAATGAGATAATGCATTGAACACAATGCCTACCACACGGTAAGCAGTCACTTGATGTTAGTTTAGGTACTGTTATCATTACATTTTTAATTATCAAAATCAACAAATGAAAAGCAAGTCACTAAAGTTTCTTTCCTTGATTCTGCCTGTCATTCTATTCTTATATACAAAAATCACCTTATTTGTGCCTTTCTTTCCACCAAAAAAAACCCTCAAAAACAAAAAACTCTTTCCCCTGAGGAAAACACGCACTAGAACCACACAGAACATTGTGAGGGTGTCCATTATTCCCATCACTTTCTCAAGAATTGGATTGTTCTGAACTCTTTCATTCTCTCCTCGCATGTTCCTTTGTCGTTCCCAAAGGGTCAAATTAACTTACAACAAAATCGGCATTCCTGTTCCCTAACTTTAAGAAGAGGAGTCAGAATTCCCAAGCCAAAGATGTCCCTTTGAGCAGCTCGGAGGCATCTCAAACCAACAGGCAAGAAAGAGCAGCCATTCATGGGACAAATAAGCGATTTGCATTTCCAAGGATGTGGGGAAACATATTAGTTATAATTAGCAAACACGCAGAGTCCCCGTGACAGCTTCACTTTACAAACCCTTGAATGTTTGACAAGAAAAGGTCATGTTTTGTAAAATCCTCAAAAGGTCATTCAATAACAAATCACATGAATGAAATCGCAAGGGTTCAGGGAGGTTAACAGAAACACCACAGGCAGCAAAGTGCGTTTTCAAGGTAAACAAGGGACGAGAGAAAGAGCGGCCTTGCCTCAGCTCTGGAAGGGGAGAAATCCAAGCAAGCTCTAATTTACCAAACACTGTAATTTCAGGACATTTTCTCTGTACTTGAGGGTTTAATACTGAATGTTATTTCTCATGTTCAGCACACTTGGAGGATTAGCAGATAACAGCCCAGCAACACTTGGACAGTTCTTCAGAAGGTCTAGGCAGACCTTAGCCAGGGCTTTCCTTTAGGTTTTTTATTTAATAAATCTCAGGAGTGGATTCCACTTAAAACAAATAGGTGGCCACACACACGGCATACACACACCTACAGCGATCCTCATACAACATGCTCCCCCATGCACACACACCCCTAAATCTGGAAACTTAAGCCCCAGAAGCCTTTCCTTCTGGCACTTTGACCTGCTCATGACCTCTTTCCTCCCAGGTCTATTTTCTTCTCCAACAAGAGCCAGCACCACATCTCTCACAGTCAGGAATAACAAAGGCTTGTTTATACAGGGTAATTTAGCTACAGGATCAGTGGCGAGAGAAGGATGATGTATCTGATCCACAGGTCAAAAGCACAGTTCAGTCGTGCAGGGCTGCCAGGTTTAAGGGAGGGCTCCCCGGGGGACAGGGCCAGCGGGCTGACGGCCTTCCAGAAAGGACAAGGCAAGGGAGTGGGGAGCATCTTCTAAGCTGCTTCAGATTCGGGCACACCCTGCACACACACAGAGGGTGTTGGGTGTTTAGACTAAGAATGCCTTGGAAAGAAGGTGCCAGAACCTGAGGCCTAGCAGACAGGTAGCACAGACCCCAGCATTCCCGGAAAGGAGGGTCTCCCATCGGAGCCCTTGGAAAAGGAGGCAGCACCTTAAGGAAGAGGCACAGGACTTGGCACTGGCAGACCTGGTGCCTGCCTTGCTCTGTGACCTTAGGCAGATTAATCCAAACTTCCCGGGCCTCAGTTTTCCCATTTTTAAACGGGCTATACTTATTCTTGGTTACTTCCCCGGCTAAGGTAAAGATAAAACAAAATAAGCAGTAGCTAGAGAAAGCCATGTGTTATTTGGCAGCAGGAAGGGCCTGGGGTAGAAGTCCTAACTCTTATCACCACCACTCATTTCTGCATCCTACTCTAGCCTCAGAGTCGCAAGAAGAAACCACACTCTGGAGCCCTGCTCTCCCCAGTAGGTTAGCCACGTATGGCTATTTAAATTGTTAATTAATTAAAATTAAATAAAATTTAAAATTCAGTTCCTCAGTCACATCACCCACATTTCAAGTGCTCAACAGCTACACGTGGCTGGTGGCTATCCTACTGCGGGGTGCAAATACAGAACACATCCGTCATCACAGAAAGGTCTACTGGGCAGCGTGGCTGGGACCTACCTGCTGTAGACAGAGGATGGCCCTGCCAACCTTTCACCTCCTACCACCTGCCCTCTCCACGGACATCCCACGTTACCAGCCTCCTGCGCTCCATACTCGCCGCAAGACCATCCTCCAGATACAGCCCTGACTGATGGATTTGAGCACGTACCTCTCACCTGTACAATTACCTGCCGACCATACAACCCTACCAGTTTGGTGACTGTTTCATCCGGAAGACGGTCAGAACCAGGACACCTCACTTTGTCTTTCTTGCCAGCGATTTTAGCTTATTTGCCATGAGTACAGGGTATAATTAATATCACACAGGAGCCAGCATTGTCATTTTTCAAATCATTTCCCTGGAAATGTTCTACACCTCTTAATGGCCCTGCTAATGCTGTAGCTGTCATGTTTTGGACAGCTGCACTTTTACAAGACAAACTCTGTAGCGCCAGGAGACTCTCTGCAGACTTTTTAGCTCAGAGGCTCAGAGGCCGTGAACGCCAGCCGGTAATGGCTAGATGGAAATCTTTGATTAATTTTTCTACCTCTTGGTGCTGACTGCTCCTCAAGTGTCACCTTCCCGGCTTCCATCCCCAGCCACCTCTCCGCTTCTTGCCCTCTTCCCTTGCCCCCGCCACCTCCTCTCCTCTTTGCCACCTGATAGACAGGAAATGAACGAAATAGGCTAACATCACACAACTGATTAAAGCCAGGACACTCTGCCCAAAGGTGCAAAGGCTCACACATCTGGAAAGAAACCAGGCCTCTTTACCAACTGCCACACACTTAAAAAGTAGAGCCCTTCGTGCCTATTTCGTGTTATTTTTCAGAAATGAGCTTTTTTCCCTCCCTGATAACATCTTAGCAAAAGGTTCAAATTTCTCTTTGTAGTAGGTATGTATGAGAAAGACTGGGGAAGGAGGAAGACAATGGTTATGGTTGAAGCCGCCTAGGAGCCACATACAAGGCAGGCAAGTACGACCTGAACCACACCAGATATTGACTATGGAATGAAGACACTTTTAAACAAGATGGAGAAATTCACCAGATTGTTTATGGTAGTAACAGCGTTTTGCCGATGTTTTTTACAGGCTTAAAAAAATTTTTTTTCTTTAAATAATTGGTTTAAAGTAGAGGAGCCTATTTGAGTTGAATGTCAGGGTTAGTTCTGCCCAGAAAACATACTGCAACATCCAGCACTGTCCAGGAAAGCCCTCCTGCTCAGGCCTATGTCTTATGAGGGAGCTAAGGCCGGGTGGGGACACGACTCCCTTTTTTAGGCTGTACGGCAACGGCAACTGACTGCTCCTTTAATACCATATTTATTAGCGAGCCATGGCCCGGGGAGAGACGAGCACACAACTCCTTTCACGCTGTGTCTGCAAAATGCTACAGAAAGTTGGACTCATCAGTGAAGCAGCAGGTCCCTTGGTTGAAACCAGCCAGGCCAGAAAAGTGACATGAACAGGATGCTGCTAAACATGCACAATTCGAAAATACACACTGTATTCTCTTCTGCATGATTTGCTGCCATTTAAAAGACAATAAACAGCAACTTTAGATTGCTAACAACGTGTCATTTAAGGTTTGCTGTTGCTCAACATCAAGAAAAATCAATGCCAGCTCTACAGGGGCAGCAAACCCCGAGAACTGAGCTCCATTTCAGGTCTGTTTGAACTCATTTCCTTTCTCCATGGTTGCCCCCTTGTACTCCCCCTCAGGCGTCCCCTCGCAGCGGGCTGACAGCTTGACACATTGACAGCTCGCACTGAATGACAACTGATTTGTACAAATTTCAAGCCTTATAAATCTACCTGTCACAACAACAACATAAAAGCGCCCAGGCCCAGCAGGTAATTCAGAAAAAGCTTCCCTTGACAGCACTTTCTGAAAAGCAATGGTGTGCCTCCTGCCAAAAATTCCAACTATCATCCTTGTATAACTTTGAATAAAAATTCAGGGCCTATTTTCTTGCCAACAGGCTACCAATCGTCTTATTTAAAGATTAAAAAGAGTGAACGGGAGAGAGGGGGAAAAAACATCCACACAATTTCATTTTATACTGATATGAAAGTCGCACCACCTGCTACGCCAGGATTACCACACCGTTTTTCTCTCCAGTGCTCAGAAGGAGTAAATGAGAGAGGCTTTTTACGGTATTTAAACAATATCCCAGATTGCAGGGGCTGCATCTCCCAGTACCCTCCTGGCTCACCTGGGGCCGGTCCAGCTGCCGGAGCAAGGCATTTCGACTGGCGAAGGACCAGGGGGCAGGGGTCTGAGGCAGTTGGCATTGTTTTAACTGCCTGGAGATCTCTCTAAAAGAAAAGCCCCTCAAATGTGTCTGCAGCCCCGCCTCCCAGACCACTATTCTTACTAAAAAATCAAATCGTGTCAAGGTAAACCTTCCTCAAACATTCATTTCATTCAAACCAATAGCGTATCATTTCATCACTGCATTTTATTATGAAAGAACTGAGATTGAGAATTTGGGTGTAACTTTTCGGTGTGATTTTGTAATTAGGTGGAATACTGAAGGGAAAAAAATCTAGCAAAATAAGGAACACAGGACTCAGAGAGAAAAACTAAGTACATGAGAGCTTAAACAGGAAAGAACAGTTTACAAAAGAATTTCTCTTTACCTCTACTATTCAAGCCCTTCTAAGTCCACTTCATACAGAGAAATGTGTAGCTGAAAAGCGGTCGGCACAATTTCTCATGTATCACATTTGTTCATGTAAAATCGCTCAGATTTGTTAGAGGATACAAAAGTTACAGCTAATTTGAGGAATATGTTCTCACGTTCTATAGCACTGTAGGATGACTACAGTTGACAATAATATATAGTTTCAAATAGCTAGGAGGAGGATAGTGAATGTTCCCAACACGAAAAAGTGATAAATGTTTGAGATGACAGATGTGTTAATTACCCTGATCTGATCACTATACATTACATGTATTGAAACACAACTATCCCATACATATTTACAATTAGTATATGTCAATAGGAAGAAGAAAAAAGGAAAGGAAAGAAAGTCTCTGTCTACTGAGAGATTCTCAGCATACTCACAGATGGAAAATCAACTTGGTTTTGCCTTTAAGGGTTTGTCGTAAATGCAAGTTGAATGGAGATGCAGCTAAGGAGACACCTGGGAAGAAGACATGAACCCAGGATGGGAGCTGAGTGAGTGGCCATCCAACTGGCTGAACCCAGGACAACAATGGTGCCAGGGAAACACCCGGTCACAGTGCAAGTCACCTCTTCGGCAGGGGCAGTCACACATAAGGGTGGAGGAGTGCAGACGCCAGGGATGAATGCTTTGGTTTCAAATCCTGGCTTTTCCACTTGGGAATTGTGTAACTTTGGGCAAGTTATACTTACACTCTCTGTGCTTCAGTTTCACCATCTGTAGGGATCATAACCATATCTACCCTAGAGAGTTATGAGGATTAAACACCTATAAAAAGTTTAGTTCACAGTAAATAGTATCTGTTCATTTATTCATTTATATGGATATATAAATAGACACACACATACACACATACATAAAACACTAAAGGTGGTAAATGCTAGAGAAAAAAAAGCAGATCATATTATCATATTATCAGTACTCTCTTCAAGATTCCAGATATAATTACTTTTATCCCATAGAGTGCAAGCTTCCGGTATAGTAAAAAGAAGGGGAAACAAGGGAGAGAATAATTCCTGAAAATGAGGTAACTTACTTGATTAAAATATGCAGATCAGAGATCAATGTAGCTAAACTGAATTTCTTTCCTACTCTGCCTTTTATAAATTTCTTTACTCTCCAAAAACTTGCTTTTTCATTAGCTCATGACTAATGAAACTAGTGTGTGGTGGAAAAATATATATTAATTTAGAAGCACATAATTTGTACTGTCTTAACACCATTTATCACCCAGAAATACTATGCATATGCAGATTATAAGGGGAGAAAAACAATTTATAACTGGGCATGATGGCTCATGTCTATAATCCCAGCACTTTGGAAGGCCAAGGCATGAGGATCACTCAAGCCCAGGAGTTCAAGACCAGCCTGGGCAACATAAAGAGACTCTGTCTCTACAAAAAACTGAAAAAATAAGGTTGGTGTAGTGTTGCGCACCTGTAGTCCCAGCTACTTGGGAAGCTGAGCCAGGAGGATCGCTTGAGCCTAAGAGTTTGAGGCTGCAGTGAGCTATGATCATACCACTGCACTCCCATCTGGAATGAAGAGTGACACCCTCTCTCCAAAAAAAAAAATTATACACATAATAAACACACTGATATAATATTTAATATGTGAACATATGTAAATATATACACACATAGAGAGAAGACCTTGGCCCAAAATATAGCTAATGTCAGTATTAGATGGCTAATTTGAAATTTAGACAATAGAGTATCTACAAATATAGCTGAACCCTAAAATATAACTGAGATTAGGATTATCCAACTTATATGAGCATTCTTTTCATTAACCTTCTCAATTTGGTTAATGTCAAAACTGACATGAGCTGACTGTACTTCAGCTGTCAACAGGGAAGAATAATCCACAAATCCATTATTTTGTAATTATTTGCATGACCAAAATCAAGTATCTTGATTTTGGGGCCATTAGTAAATAAAACTGAGTTTGAATTTCATATGCATGTTTCAAAAGATTTTTATTTCATGTTGAAGAAATCAAACAAAATTTTCATGTTATAAAAATAATTGATAAAGCATAAACCAAAGCAACTATACAGCACATCTTAATAGAATGAGATGGAGGAAAAAACAGCCACCTATAAAATTGACAAGAGAGAAATTTACATAAACTAAGCCAGCCTTCTTTTTCATCTTCCGTTGATATAGGGTGAACATACGGAAACAGATGAGGCATGGATAAGAAAAAACAAGGAGTCTCGAATAAAGTTCATCTTCAAGCCAATAGCCACTCACAGCACGTAAATGAGATTGTTCCTATGTTAACCCTTCTCTTTTCAACAGCATGTGTTTGGCCCAACAAAATGATAAATAATATTTTTGTTAACTACCATCTTCCTCACATCCATCACCAAGATTTAACAAATGCTGTCTCACATATGCTAGGATCCCCCTACTAACAGCAATTAAATAATAAATCATTCAGTGGGGACTTCAGGGCTGACAAAGGCATGTCAGTACAGTGCTGGCTGGTTAAGGCTCACGCTGGCCCACTGAGTGTCCACTCAGAAAAAAATAAGTAGGAAACTTTTAACTGTGAAGCATATGATGTCTTATGTGCATTATATTTATATTTGTGTGTGTGTTGTCTTAACTATTTGTTTCGCAAGAAGGAAGAGAGAGCAGCGCTTTCTAATATGCTGGTCGGTCTTTAGTGCCTGTGAGGTTATTTCTCCCTAAAAGGCCCCTCGCTGAGCTGCTTGTTTCTCCATTTTAACAAGGGCCAAACCTGGCACCTGCGGACCGTCAGTCCATGGAGGCCGACAGGCTTGAAACCAAAAGTGGTATTTCCTTGTGGCTTCAGAGAAAGCACCAACTGCCATTGACTAAGAAAATGTCAGGCCCCAGCGCAGGTTTCCCTGTGCTCCGGAGCCAGCCCTGCGGTGCGGGATGACCCCACAATTCACAGCTTCACGCGGTGCGTTCTAGTAACACATCAGCCGAGGGACAGGTGCACCATGGCAACCTGATGTTACATTCTCAATCCTCCAACGAACACCACTTTGAGAAGACCAGCTGGGTGTCTGCTGCCCATGGATCTTTGTCTATGTTTGCTGGGACAAAAGGACTCATGTCCCTCAGTCATTACTACAGAACAACCGGTCAAAAGACATTTTTCTACCATCTGAGATCACGTGTGAAGCACACACTGTGAGTCACTAGGCAAGGCTGAGAATGACCACCCTGTGGCCTCTTCAGTGACTCTCACAGGAAAAGCCAAGTGTCTGACGCCATAAGACACTTGGTCAGGTACCACCCTGCCAGGCCACCAAGAGTCCACGTGTGGCTTGTCTGGCGCCCCCCAGGGACAAGACGAGAGAGCTGGCCAGAAAATAAGGGAGATGGGATCCACATAGCCTCTGGCTTGAACTTCGGTGGAATCAGTAAATTTTTACCACTTAGGACAAGCCGTGTTATTTGTAACTGTCAGAGGAAGGAAAATCTGTAATTGTTAAGGGGGATGAAGCTTGTGCAAATTCTTTCCTGTGCAAAGTGAACAGTCAATCACTTTTATAAGGACAGCAACAACTGAAACTATCCATTCGTATACTTTCCTTTAGTCAACAATATTACCTTTAGTAATCTGGGGAATGTGCATCCATAAATTACAGAAAGTGTTATTGCATTGCTGAATAAACAGCAACATTTCCATCAGCAGCAGCAGTGGCAGCCCCACAAAGGTATAACAAACAGACTCAATCATTTTCTTGTCAAGCTTTGCAATGACTGCAGAGTTTACTGCTGGAGATAATGTTGCTTTCCTCAGCATTGTGTGCCAAACTGCAAACTGCTTATTAAAACAAAACCTCTTTTTCGGAGCAGCATGAGTCGGATAATCACTTATTGCACTCAAGAAAAAACAGGTTTGGTGCCCAGAGGAGGTTAACAACCAGGCATCTGTGTTAACATTTGGTTGGTAAAAACTGGTTAAAAAAATAAATTATCTAATGTGAGGGTGGGGGAAGGAATGAGTCGACTCATTAACATCACTGCCCCAGGTTGACTCTTTTACTTATGACATCATTCAGCTTTTTGACAGTGTCTTCCAAAGTACCGAGCGGGCACACCTGACAGAACCTTTGGCGTGGGGGGTTCAAGGGGGAAGGGGCGGAGGAGGGGTGGAGAGGATTACGGAAGGAAACCAGAAATATAACGCAGCCTGCTAGTCTCCACGAGAAGAAATCTCTGGAAGCAACTATATTGCAAGGCTGGGAGATAAAGCTGAAGAAAAGGACAGGAAGGGAGTGAATAAACTTTAAGAACTAGGCATCTATGACTAAACTATTTCTGAAGACAGCACCTATTATTACTCTTCGAAGAAATCGCTTGACATAACTAAGCCAGCAATAGCACTGAAAAACCATCCTCAATTTTCCCTGCTTAAAATAGATTGACAGCCATTTTACTGAGCCCGAGGAACAGGTAAGCTGAGACGAAGCCTGGGGGGCCTGCCATGTCAGAAGAACGGCTCCGAGAGGAAAACCATTATTCCTGCCGGCGGAAGAGCGGCCCCAATACTTACTGTGGTTTTTTTCTTTTCATACCCATTACGGATGAATTAATATCAAAGCGGGCGGCCCCTCTCCCCGCAGCCCCCACCTGCACTGTCTTGATTCTGCCGATAGCCTTCTGGTCCCAGGTCTCAGCCGTGGAAGAGGAAAGCCTATACTTTGCACGTTCCTATCAGAACAGGAAATGAGACTTTGAAGACTTTATTACAACTTTGGCCAGCATATGAGGTTGGACTCCCATCACTGCTCTAAAATGAGAATAAGTAGAAAACAAAGAAAAGCACCACCAACCTAGTGTAGAAAAGCAACCCCAGTGACTGTCATCCAACTCCAGCGATGGGGGCTGGGGGACATAGAGACCAGGTCTGGGCCACATCCTGCAAGAAATGGCCAGTGCCAGGCCCTCAACGCTCCCCCTCCCTGCTTTAAACCTGAGGAACCGAGGGCCCTTCCAACGTGCCTCATGCCTCTGTCTGTGCCCCATCAGGGCCTAAAGTCATTCTGGTCCCCCTGCCTGGGATGCTTTCCTCCCTGTGCTGGGGTCATTCACTATTTACACTACTGACCACTTCCCTTCCTGACCACACAATCTAAACTTGCCCCCTGCTCCTCCACCCTCCCTATCTCCTTACTCTCTGCTCTTTTTATTTTTCTTCAGATCATGACTTCACCTGACATTGTATCATTTGGGAATTTATTGGCATGTTTCTTGCCTGTCCCCCCCCACCATAAGGTAAAACTCCACGAAGGCAAAGATTCTGTCTTACTCAGAGCAATATCCCCAAGCACCTAGAACTGTGCCTGGCACAATAAATCTCTCACAAATTACATAAAAGTATTCCGTGCTTGTCATAGTTTTCTTTCCACGGTTTCAGAGAAAATATCCTTATAAACATAAATCGAAGACGTCTGCCAGGCTCGAACATGGGTCTCTGAGTGCAAATCAGGAGTCCCGATCACGGGAAGGACTGTGGGGAAACTGAAAAAAGAGGACAACTTTATTCTTACATCTCCAGAAATGGGCGGGAATAGGTGACTGCTCCTGTGTTGAGCATGAGCCACAGAAATTCTGGTTTTGTTTGTTTAAAGTACAAAGATGAAGGAAATGGCCCATGACCTAAATAAAAAGAACTTTGATAAGGAGTTAGAAAACCTGGACCTAAGACCCACCTCTGCCACCAGATATAACCGGGGCCTATCAGTCACTTGGGACACATTTATACACCTGTGAGGATACAAAGACTTGCCCCATCTGTTTCTAAATGCTACTTTTAATGTGCAATTATTGCCATAAAAAAGAATAGAAAATAGGACATCTACAACATCCACATACCCACTGAGCTTTATCAAACCTTAACATGTTGAGCCTTATTTGTATCAGACTGTGTTTTAAGAAACAAAATACAGTAGTATAGAGAGAAACTTCTGCCTATCTATTTTATTGTGAGGCTTAGGTATATCTGAAGTCTTCAGAAAGTATTCAAGTCGCTATTAAATGCCATGAATTAATAGCCACAGCTTCCAAAGGCATTTGTAAGTAATTCTCACCTTTTCTCCCGCCAGCATTCTCTCTTCACTCCTCTTCCACTTCCCTCACCATGATACCTTCTCATCCATTTCTCCTGATCTCCTGCCTGATTCTCCAACTGCTTTCAAAGTTGGGTGAGATGATGTCATATAACAAAATGAATTCCAAATAACAAAACATTTTTTTAAAAAGAAAACCATAAAAGTACTAGAAGAAAATGAAGGAGTGAAGAAATCCCTTCTACCATAATGACAAATGCAAAAGCCATGATATAAAACATGATAAATTCAACCACATAAAAATCAAATAAAGAAAAAGTTTTCCATGACAAAACAGAAAAGAAAGCAAACAAAAAGCTACCCCAAACAAACCAGAAGACAACCAAAAAAAGGTGAAAAACTAGTCAGAAAAATGACTAGTTACATACTCACAGGATACACACATGCACATACAAAATCATACACACATAGAAAAGCACACATAGTATATACACAAAGAGCTCCAAATACAACCAATAAAAAAACCCAATAGAAAAATGGTCAAAAGATATGATCATACAGTTCACAGAAAATACAAACACTGACAATAGGATGCTTAACCTCATTCATAATGAGAAATGCAAATTAGAACACTAAGAAACCATTTTTTTACGTACCATATTGGCACAAACCCAAAAGTTTAATAACATGCTCTGTTGGTGAGGCAGTGGGAAAACGGGCATGCCCCTAACATTGCTGGTGAGGGCATAAATTAGTTCAGTTCCTGAGGAGCACAATTTGGCAATGTCTATCAAAATTACAAATGTATATGCTCTTTGACCCAATAAGTCTATCTCTGGGAATTTATCACACAGATACAGTTGCATACATTCAAAAATGACAATTTAAGGTCATTCATTGCAGCTCTATAATAGTGTAAGGAAGAAAACAAGCACAGTGTCCATCAATAGGGGACTGAATAAACAAATTATGATGAATCCACGCAAAGGAACACTACATACCTATAAAAAAGTAATGAGAAAGCTATGTACTGAAATGGAAAGGTATTTTTGTTATGTGAAAAAGGGGCAAGATAATACAAAAAGAATGCTATCTTTTGTATAAATGAGAAAGGAATGATATATATTTAATTTTGTTAGTATATACAAAATTTTAGAAACTCTAAAAAACTACAAAAGAGGTCAATAATAGTCACTTTTGAGGGTTACCACGGCAATCAGGGAAGACAAGGAACAGAATGGGAAGAAAACATTTCACAATCTGTCATCTCTCTTTATTTTCAACTCATATGGGGGATATTATTCAAAAACTGAAATTGATAAAATAAATAAATAAATGAACCTCCACTCACAGAGTGATAGAATATTTTAAAACTCAAAAAAAGTATAGTTGGGTTAGACCTGTGTGCCCTAAACAGGGAAAAGGCAGCCCTGAGTGGGAAGGAACCCACATGGACCAGGCAGGAACACAGCAGAGGAGGGGAAGTTTCTGTGCATTTTGGTCTTAGATTGACCAACGAATTACTCAACACACACAACTCAACACACTTCTGGCAAAAGTACCACAGCCCCCATTGGTCCACTGTCTTTCTTTAGCCATCCCTCCCTTCCCTCTCTAGATGTCATGGTAGCATACTTCCCAGGTCCTCTTTTTCTGCCTTTTCTCCAGTGCTCCCCGTGATGTCTTGTTCACCTCCTTCCTCCCAGCCCCAGCACTCTGTTCTATCTTGAAACAAACCATCTCTCACTTCACACCTTTGATATCCCACAATCTCACTCTTAACCTCATTCAATCTTTCTTCTTCCAGAATTTGCTGGGTTCATAGCACATGGCCAAACCAGTAACATGGTGCTACCTTCCAATTATCAGTGAACAAAAGAAAATGATCAAAGGGAAACAGTGTCCAGTGTCCAGAAAATATAAGCAAGAATCTTCTATCATTTCTCTTTATCCAGCATTCAGCTGTGCAAAAAGAGGCCTTGGAAACAAGATTTTAGGGTTCTACGAGAGAAAGCCATCACACACAGCCTCTTCTAAGATTTCTGGCCCTGCCCATGCCCCAATGAAAGAATGAGCCTGAAGCAACACACCAGAACCAGTTGATCACACTCCCCACCTTGGCTGATTGGACCAGGGCACTCAGCTGAAGGGTGACCATCCACAGGGGCCAGCAACCTATCATGTTAGATTGGGGCCACCCACCTTTCCAGCCTGTCACAAAATCCTATGGATCCTATCGTTTGGTTCTTAATTCTGTCATTCAAATTTACTGATTCTAAATTTCACCCTCATTCAAGTTACCTGAAGATTTGACCAGTATTTCATGAACTTCCTCAGCCACAGCAACCTCTACAGAACCACAGACAGAGGACCATGGCATGCCATTAGAGACATAACATACACCTTTTTAAGTAGTTTTGTTAATTAGAGGTACGTAAAAGATGGGCTAGCAAAGTGTTGCTAAATATACACATTTAAAGACTTCAATTAAAAGATAATGAATTTTTCTCAGCATATTATTTGTCTTAAAGGGTCTCTAAAATCCTCAATGGATTCCTTTAAACAGAAAACAACATAAGTCTGGATATATTGTTAATAACCTTTTCAAACCACTATCAAAAGCTGCTAGGAATGTAAATTTCTGTTGCCTATATGCATAACACCCCAAGTTCTACATTGATAGAATCCAAATGAATTGGATTATAGGTGAAAAATAAATATTGGATTATCTCATACCATACACAAAACTCAAAATAGATTAAAAGACATAAACGTAAGACCTGAGATTGTAAAACTCCTAGAAGAAAACATAGGGAAAAAACTTCTTGACAATAGTCTTGGCAATGATTTCATGGACAAGGTATCATAAGCACAAGCAACAAAAACAAATATAAACAAGTGAGACTAAAACACACTAGAAAGCTTCTATACAACAAAGAAATCAATACAGTGAAAAGGTAACCTATAGGAGAAAGTATTTGCAAACCATACCTTTGACAAGACGTTCATCTCCAAAATATATTAGGAACTTCTGCAAGTCAACAGTTAAAAAAAAAACTAATAACCCAGTTAAAATGGGATAAGGATTTGAACAGTATTTCTTCAAAGAAGATATCCTCAAAGAGCTACAAGTAGAACTATCATTTCATCCAGCAATCCCATTACTGGGCATCTGCCCAAAGGAACAAAAGACATTCTATAAAAAAGACATCGGCTCTAGAATGTTTATAGCAGCACAATTCGCAATTGCAAAGATGTGGAAACAACCCAAGTGCCCATCAATACACAAATGGATTAATAAAATGTGGTATATGTATACCTTGAAGTTCTACTCAGCCACAAAAAACAATGGTGATCAAGCACCTCTTGTATTATCTTGCGTAGAGCTGGAACCCATTCTACTAAGTGAAGTATCACAAGAATGGAAAAACAAGCACCACATATACTCACCATCAAATTGGTATTAACTGATCAACACGTAAGTGCACATATAGTAGTAACATTCGTTGGGTGTCAGGCAGATGGAAGGGGTGAGGAGGGGATGGGAATATTCACACCTAATGGATGCAAGCACCGTCTGGGGGATAGACATGCTTGAAGCTCTGACTTGGGTGGGGCAGAGGCAATATATGTAACCTAAACGTTTGTACCCCTGTAATATGCTGAAATTCAAAAAATTTTTAAGAAGATATGCAAATGACCAATAAAAAATGTTCAACGCCACTAATCATCAAGGAAATGCAAGTGTAAACCATGAGTTATAACCTCACACCTGTCAGAATGGCTATTAAAAAAAAAAGACAAGTGTTGGTGAGAATATAAAGAAATGGAACCCTTGCACATTGTTAGTGGGAAGGCAAAATTGTACAGCTGCTATAGAAAACAGTATTGAGGTTCCTGAAAAAATTAAAAATAGAACTACCATATAAGCCAGCAATCCAACTTCTGGGTATTTATCCAAAAGAATTGAAATCAGAATCTTGAAGAGATATATTAGCCCTCTTCTGTTCACTGCAGCACTATTCACAATAGCCAAGACATGGAAACAACGTAAACATCCATCAGCGGATGAACATTTTTAAAATGTGTTATATACATACACTAGAATACTATTCCGCCTTTTAAAAAAAATGGAGAAAATTCTGCAATATGCAACAACATGGATGAATCTTGAGGACATTGCGCTAGGTAAAATAAGCCAATCACAGAAAGAAAAAGACTACATAATTACACTCACACGAGCTATCTAAAGCAGTGAAGTTCGTAGAATCAAAGTGTAGAATGGCTGTCAGGGGACAGGGGAGGGGCAGATGGGTAGTTGCTAGGCAGATCTCTAGAGATTAGATCTGCTGAACAACACTGTACCTGTCGCCAACAACAACGTGTCATACCCCTAAAAATTTGTTAAGGGTCGATCTCGTTAAATGTTCTTACTACAAAATAAAATTTTAAAATAAATAATAAATATTGGCAAGTACGTGACACAACTGAAACTTTCATACCTACTGGTAGAAATGTAAATTGACACAACCACTTGGGAAAACTGTTGGGCGGTAACTAACCTTGAGCACACACATACTTTATGACCCAGGAATTCCATTCCTATGAACATACCCAACAGAAATGGGTATGTTCACCAAAAGACAGACAAGAATGTTCATAGCAGCACTCTTCACAATAGCCAAAAACTGGCAACAACCCAAATGTCCATTAACGAAAGAGCTTTTTAAAATCCGGCATATACGAACAATGGAATACTATATAGCAATGAGAATACCTGGGCCATTGCTACATGGGCGCGGATAAATCTTACAGACATAATGTCGAACAAATGAAGCACATATATTTTGAGAAGTATACTATATGATTCCACTTACATAAAGTTTTAAAAGAGGCAAAACTAATCTCTGCTGCTGCTGGTCAGTTACCCTTGGTAGGGGAAGGGGTACAAGTGGTGACTGGGATAAGCATGGGGACAGGGAGCAGGGAGCTTACAGTTCTGAGTGCCAGCGATATTCTATGTGCTAATTTGATACTGATTACACTGATGTGTTCACTTTGTGATAATTAATCAAGCTGCACACTGGATTTGCACACTTTTTTGTATGTATATGTTAACAAAAACATTTACTTTAAAATATTTAGGAAAACAAATGCCTGCAATTAGTCTTCAAAGCATTCAGGTACCTGAACTGCTACCCCAAAGCTAGAGAGACCCTTAATTCCTATCATTAGCTCCTGACATGTCCAAATGATTCTCTGGCTACTTGTTAATAATGGAATCAAAAGGCACTAATCTCATTATCGCCTGTCAGCAGGCACCGTCAGAATGCTGTTGGCCGTAAGTTGCCTGCTGCTGCAATCAGTCAGTGACTTGCAAAGCACCCAAAAGAGACCAAAAAATAATAGCAGTTTAGTTTTTCTCTTACCCCACTCTCCTTTCACCAACCCCATGCCAAAATCCTTCACAGCCCAGACCGCATGCTGCCTTCTCCCAGAGGCCATCCCCGACCTTGCTAGCCCTATAGAACTCCTATTCTCTGAATAATTCCTGCGTTTATTCAGAGAGAGAGAGAAAGTTAAGAAAGCCTCCATCATAGGAGCCCACGGCACTATCAGACTTAGATGTAAACCCTAGGATGTGGGTGTTTAATGCCCTCAGAGGGATGGGACATGTTGCTCTGGGTCCAGACAGGATGGGCAACTGGAACTAAGAATTCTACACAAAACTGGACATCTAAGGGCTGCCAAATACACCAAAAGGGGACAAGACAAACATTATCTACCAGCCCAGAAAAACAGTAAGGAGGCATTGTGTTTCCCAGGGCTGTGGGCAGAAAAAACGCATCCCGCAAGAAACAAAAACTCCAAACCTATTCCACTCATGGGTGTAGAATCATGGTATTTGAAATCCAAGCTGAAAAACAAAACAAAAAAAAACATAAAACTGGTGTTTCTGTGAAACCTGTTTTTCAAAAAATAGTGTTCCTTCCATAACCCAAGATCCATGAGACAACTCTTGACAAACATAAACTCACAGTTTAAAAAATAAAATTAAAAAATCATAAACCACACAAGGAAACAAATCACAATGAATGACAGCTAATCACAAACAGAAGAACTGGACATTATATAGTTTAAAAAACCTGAAATGAGTTTAAAATGTACAGGAACTATTATGAAATAAGACACAATGGGGGAAAAGATATTTTAAAAACAAATAGAACATCTGGAAAAAACAGTTCTCAAAATTAAAATGTGATAGACAGGCTCAACAAAGTATTAGATGTAGCTGAAAAGAGAAGCTGTGAACTGAAAGAATTACCCAGAACTCAGCCCGGGGAGCTAAAGAGATGGAATATATAAAAGTGACATGACCTAGAGGACAGAATAAGATCCGTGATATAATCTAATAGGAATCCCAGAAGAAAAGAAAGAGAATGGGGAAAAGGCAATAATCAAAAAGAAAACAGCTGAGGATTTTCCAGAGCTAGGAGAAAAAAATAAATATATGAATTCTTAGATTGAATAAGGTCACTTAGTCCTAAGGATTTTAAATAAAACAAATCCACACATGCATATATAATATTATAAAGGAAGACCTGAAAACAAGGAGGAAAAAAATCTTTAAAGCAAGTACAGAAAAAAGATTATGCTTCAAGGAACAAAAGACATAGAGTAGACTTCTCACCAATAACAGCAAATTCCAGAAGACTGGAATCTGTATTAGTCTTCTTGGGCTGCCATAACAAAATACCATGGACTGGATGGCTTAAACCTGCAGCCTCCATCCCCAGAGCCACAGGCCAGTACTGGTCCATGGCCTGTTAGGAACCTGGCCATGTATCACAACCTGAGCTCGGTCTCCCCACTGCCCTCCCTCCCCAGACTGTGGAAAAATTGTCTCTGTGAAACTCAGGCCACACAGCAGGAGGTGAGGAGCAAGCAAGTGAGCAAGCAAAGCTTCCTCTGTTTTTACAGCCACTCCCCATCACTCACATCACCACCTGAGCTCTGTCTACCCCTCCCAGCACACCCCATTGGTGGAAAAATTGTATTCCATGAAACTGGTCCCTGGTGCCAAAAAGGGTGGGGACCACTGGCTTAAAAACAGTTACGGAAGCCAGAAGTCTATTTTCTCACAGTTCTGGAGACTACAAGTTCATGATCAAGGTTCCAGTAAACTCACATTCTGGTGAGGGCTCTCTTCCTGGTTTGTAGATGGCTGCCTTCTCATATGGCCTTTCTTTTCTCTATTCTCACACAGAAAGAGATCTCTGGTGTCTCATTCTCTTCTTATAAAGATAGTTGTATTATTAGATTAAGGCCCACCCTTATGACCTCATTTAATCTTAATTACCTCCCTAAAGGTTCTGTCTCCAAATACAGTCCCACTGGGGGTTAGGGTTTCAACATATGAATTTTGGGGGACACAATCCAATTCATAACAGAAGAGTATCTTCAAAGTGTTCAGAGAAAAACAGCTATCAGCTAGAATTCTATACCCAGCTAAACTATACTTATCCTTCAGCGAGAAAGCCAAAGACATTTTTCAGGTAAAATAAAACTCCTACATCTAAACCATCACTGAAAGACTATAAAATTAACAATGCATTTAGCAGAAATTGCAACTGGAAGGAAAGAGTGAATAGAAGAAGCAATAAATCAACTAAATTTATAAAATAATCACTCAACAAATATGTATGCAGCACTCTCTCCTATATGCTAGGCACTATTTTATTTGCCAGGGATCCCAAAATGAATAAAACAAAGCCTGTGCTTTGTTACAAACAATCTGGTAAATGGTGATAAGTGTGCTGAAGAAAAATAAAGCAGAAAAAGAGGATAGGGAGCATAGAGGTTGTTGTTAAATCTACAAAAGCATTGGGTATTAATAATAATAGTGGTGAAATTTGAGAGTTTCAAAGTAAGGCACTCTAGATCTGAAGACTAAGGCTACAAGGATCATTTGGATCATACAGGATTAACAGGCTCAGAAATCAGTGCTGCAGAACCAGAGTCAAGTTTCCAGGATCTTTCTGCATTTCCCTTCTGCCACTCTCAGCACACCAGCTACCAGACTTCATTCACAGTGGTAAGACAACTAGAGTCCCAAAAGTCTCTTGCAGACTCAACAGAATCCAGTGAAAAAACTGGAACCATCTCTTACTTGTATCTCTTAAGAACTAAGATACCTTTCCCTGAAGCCTCTTAGCAGATTCTCCCTTGCGCTCATTGGCCCAGCGCCACCTGCCCACGTCTAAACCAGTCACAGGAAAGGGGAATGGGAGAAGCCCAGTGTCGGTCTTGAAACAGTCCAGATTTAACGTCTGGAGCTGGATAAAGGTAAAGTGGAAAAAGGGAAACACTCCCACAGAAAGTCATAGCTTTTCTGGCAGAAAAGAAAGAAATGCCTCTTGCGAAAACCACAAACAGTATTTGCCCCACTTGTCATCTGCCTCAAAATTCAGCACGCAGTGGCAACTACATGACACTACGATCATTCCCTCACACAACTTGGAAGAACACTGGAAATTTTTAAAAGGAAGCTTATGTTTCTAATTCTGTAAGTCCAACTGCCTTAACCAAAGCCCATAGCATGTGTTCAAGAGCCACACACATGTCAACTGATCTATATCTCTATTCCACTAATTCAATAACCAAACTATAAGGACAACAGGACCATCCAACTACCTCCAAGTCAATCCCTGAAGACAGCAGATCTGGACACTTCCCACGCAGTACCCCAAACCATGGGGTCAATTTAGGCAGCTACTTAAAGCTTCCCAGATGCCACTATACAAACTCTCCCTTTTCAGGATATGTAGCCACTTCCAGATTAGCTGAAATGACAAAGAAATGTGCCTTTCACTAACTACCATTTCCAAATTATTTCAACATTATCTTATTAGAGGGAGGTTGTGTAAATGACTGGCTAAAGTGGATTAAGTGCCTTCATTTCTACAACGAGAAACTGAAGTTATGATAATGGAATTTTAAGGCCAAAAGGGACTTCTCAGAGAGTATTTAATATGACTCCCACATTTTACAGATGAGACTTTGTGCAAGTTAGTGGCACCAGGGCTGGCAATTTGACAAAAGAAACCTTTTAAATATCTCTGTTATCAAACTGTCCTGAGAACAAGAGCATATACGTCACTTCAGCAGTTCTCAACCTATGTGGTAAGTCACGGAGCCAAATGTCACATGTAATTTCAGGTTGTTCCTGGACCCTTCGAAGCTCATTTAAGGAACCTAGGATTAAAAATCCCACTGTTAGATATACTTAACATACTCAGTTCAGATAAACACTTTGAGGTTATAATTTCCCACATCATTATTTAGATGTAGGAAATAATTTTATGCTGGTTCCCTTCTCTACTCCCTGCTCAAGCATTTATACATCTTACCCAGCTCATATAAATTCAAGAAATTCTATCCACGTTCAAAAGTACCCCAAAGAAAAAAATAGTAATCCCATAATGTAAGGTAAGTAAGGGGAGCCTCTGGCTTCTCTCCTGTCCAGCACTGTACCCCCAGGTCCAGCAGAACTCCAAACAGAAGGGAAGCCACCCACAAAGGTATTGAACTAAGTAAACAGATCAGTGTAGTGCTTTTAACCTTTCAAGATACTTTCAAAACTATGATCTCAAACCCGCAATCCTTTGCCATCTAGCAGGGATCAGTTTATTATTTCCATTTTAAAGACGAGGAAGCAACTCAGTGACTTGCCTAAGGTCATCTAATTAAGGACAAAATCGGGAATAATACCTGGGGTTTCCTCATTGGTATTCCAGCTATTAGACCAGGAGTGCAAAACATTACTTTTAAAACTGGAAATAGACACATACGGAAAAGCTAGTGTTCATATATTGTGTATACTCCAAAGCAAAGCAAAACTCTCTTGTGGATTATCTGCTCACTTTGAATTATCCATGCTGCTTCATTCTGCTAGCCTGGAGAATAGCATTGGTCATGCCGTAAAGAAAACTGCTTCCATACACATGAGCTACACAGTCAGCAAAGGCATAAAAATGAGGTTTTCCACCCACTAGCTGACCACAGCTCACCCATCCCACCATCCCTATGAGTAACTTTTGCATCACCTTGATCTGTGCTAAAACTAATCCCTTTCTGCTGGGCATAGTCAGAAGGAGAAAACAATTGTGTAATTTGTCTACAGGCAACCATGGTGATCTACCTACTTGGATCACTTTCCAGCTCATTTTAGCTGGGTAAATAATAGCTTGATATGTAGCACCTGCTAAGTGAAATGAAAATGGAAATTGTTTTAAAAGATTTTTGCTTAATGTCTTTATACTACTGTAAATGTATGAAAATTTTATATCTGGGTTTTTATTACTGTTGATTGCTAAACTGACAGGGGAAAATAATCCAAGCTGGCACATTAATGAAACATGATTTTTTTTCTAAGTTCCTTTTTTTTTTAAATAACAAAGCTAAACACAATTAAATGGTAAAAGCCACTCCAACTTTTAACTCTTTAAGGACTGAACGATAGATATCAGATTTTTTTTTACATGTTTTCTTAGATACTTCACCCTTGTGTAGAAAACTCAGTGCTTTCTTCTGGCACAGTGGCATGCCCAAGCCTGGCCTTATGTTTTCAGGTTTAACCCCTCAACACCACCACACTGTTGCTTTTCAAATAAATATGCTTTCAGAGCCTTCAGAAACACGCCTACCCATTCCAGAGAGCTATGACAATACAGAGAAAGAGAGAATGGAAAAAGAGTACCAAGAATTGTGGGCATATGCCAGGAGAGGCCCCATGAAGAACAGACGTGTCCTCGAGAAGTAATGCAACATTAATCCAAGTCACTGAAGTGGGTTCAGCCCCACCGGTAACAACAAAGAGCTCAGCACCCTTCTAACAATGTTCTCTCTCACAGATTCTTATGAACGGGTTGCTTTAGAAGCCTACATTCATCCAAGAGGTGGTGTCAGTGGTGGAATTAGTCACACCTGCCAGTGAATAGCACATAACAGCTGTACAGACACAAGTGAGTTATTGCTCTTGGGCTACAATCTCCCAGGAAGCAAACTATGCAACTTCTGCTGCTTCCAGGCCAATTGAAAGGAACTTAAACTTGCAAATGATTAAGTATCTTAATTGTGTCATCTTAAAGCATTTCATTACCATAACCAATACCAAAAGGCAGGGAGAAGCCCAGCTGAGACATTCAGATGCCTGACCCTGAATGTTAGTAGCCATAACACTTTTCATCCTATGTCTCCCTCATCATTAGATCCTGTACGCGGGTTCTTACTTGCCCAGTGCAAGCTCATTAGTGGAAGAGGCGGCTCTAGAAACCAAGGTTTCTGACTCCTACACCAGTTTCTTTCTTCTCACCACATGTGCCCTTGTTTTCATATCACAGGAAAGAAAAAACCGGGGGAATAAGCATGAGGTGTTTAATGGATTTCTCCCAACATTTAATTTTAGGAGATTCAACCTGTATTTACTAAGCACCAGCTGGAAATCCAACCCCGTTCAAGATGCTGGGATGATATAAAAAGACACATAACATGGCATGTGTCTTCAAGAAAACTGCACTCTGGACCAGGAGGGAAAACTTGCATTACACTAACAACATCCATTCAACAACACTCATTAATGCACACTATGAGCAAAGCGTTGTGCCAAATACCTTCAGAGAAACTACAAGACAGCAAGAAGACTAAAACTGAGTAAAGCTGGGTTTGAAAAGACCTCAAAGACCACCCACCAAGCTCTTTACACTCAGCCACATCCTGACCAAGTGGCTCTGGTCATGCTTCGCCTAAAAAGACTCCAATTTGTCTATTTCCAACTTAAAGTGTACAGCCCAACACTGAACACAGTATTCTAGGTGTGGCTTTCCTCCTTTTTCAAGATAATGCACTTGTGTCATTGAACCTACAATCTCATGAGCTCCTTAAATACTCACATACAGATATTTGAATATGCAAAATATAACTTAATTTTTCTCACACATCACCCCTATTCTGGTACTTTGCTTTAACAGGTGGTTTGGGGGCCAAAATGCAAGTGTAATCTTAAATTTTCTCTCTTCTGATTTGGCCCATATAATCTAACTGATAAAAATACTGGAGGACCATGATTCTATTACCTAATTCTACTCTACTGTCCTTCACAGTTCTGTCTCCCACAAATACATGTATTTTCTGTAGCGTCACCTAAATCACTAGTAAATATTTTTTGCCAAAATTTAGACACAAAACTTAGTTTTGTTGAGAACCACAAGAAACAGTCCTCCAAACTAACATGGCTCCATTCAGGTGCCCTCTTTTGGTAGAGTTGTTTGGCACAAATCCAGTATCAAATGCCTTCTTGAACTTCAAAAGCTTGGTGCTTAACATATTTTCCTTATCTGTTAGGTAAAAAAAAAAAAAAAGGAAGATCATATAGCCTGATCTATTTGCAATAAACCCAAGCAAGACTGGCTCTTAACAACCGCTGGTTCACCATCCATCCTTGCAATAATCTGAACTAGAATCTCATTCCAGATTCCAAAGGTCATTTTTAGCTAGTAGGGGAATGCCAAAGACAGGAAATAGGACTTCAGTTTGGCCAAACACAGAGGGCTTGCAGAGAATAGTGGGAAAGGTAGCTGGAGGAAAGGACTGGGGCCGAACGTGGAAGGCCTTGAAGTCTGCACTGAAGAGATTAGACTTAACTCCAAAGGCAGTGAAAAACCATGAGTGCGTTGGAGCAGAGGAGGGGTATGATTAGAACACCTAGAAAAAAATAAACTAACACTAAAGGACAAGAGAGAGAGAAGTAGCCAGTGGCCAGAATTACAAACATCAGGCCCTTATAATGGTTCAGGAAAGAGGTTAAAATAATTTGACTAAACAGTAAATGGGAAAATCAGAACACACGACAATGAATGATGAAGGTACAATGTGGTGACTGATTACACAGGGAAGGAAACAAGGGTAGGAGAAGGCAATGAGGATGCTGAGGCCCTCCTGGGATGCCATTTCTAAAGGCAGGCAGGCCAGAGGAGTAGAGGCCTCTTGGAGCAAAGGAAAAGGTAAGCTGGTTTGGACAGAGCATTCCTGAGGTTCCTGCAGGACAGCCAAGGTGGAGCTATCCAAAAGTCAAGTGGACAGTGGCACTGGACCTCGGGAGGAAGCAAGCGGGGCTGGAGACAAACTGTGCAAATGTCTGCATTTTGGAGTTGACAGAAGGAAAAGGTGCCAGAAAATTCCCCAGGAAAGAAATGGCCTGCAAAGTGCAAAAAGGATCTGGACAGAGCAATGTTAAAGAAGTTGGAGAGAGAGAAGCTTTGAAGAAGAAAATTGTGTCAAATGACAGAATGGTCAAGGAGAAGGAAGAGTGAGAAACGGCCAACTGAGGCCTTCCGGAAAGTACTCTAGCTTTAGCAGTGCTTCCCTGACTTCAGTGTGCCACAAATCACTTGAGAATCTTGCTAAGATGGGGATTCTGACTCAGCAGGTCCAGGGTGGGGGCGACAATTCAGCATCTCTAACAAGCTCCCAAGAGATCCTGCTGCTGCCGGTCCATAGAGGACCAAGAGCAAGGAATGAGTAAGAGGAGAACATAGGAGGCAGTGAGTTTGGTTGAGGAGAAGGAACGAGCGAGGGGACAGACGATACAGACTGTGAGTGCTGTAGGAATTAACAGTCAGGAAGGAGGCGTCAATAGCTCTGTTTTTAAAGAAGTCCTCTGTCCTAGAAGCTCACGCTGAGAGCTCTGACAAGTATATCAAGGGAATTCAGTATATGTTCAGTTCCTCTGTCCTTTAATCATACTTGACCTCAGTAACTTAAATTTTAAAGCAAAGTAAGAAGTGCAGAATTTAACAATGAGGTTACTAGCAAAAAAGTGACGTGCCCCTCCATGATCCATTCAGTGGCTGGTAAAACATCCCTCCCACTGGTTGCTCTATTCTCCTTCTAAGATGCTTCCTGGCTAGAAGTCAGTGTCGCTGCTGCCACAGTTCTCTCATACTTCAGCACCTCCAACTCATCCACACCCGTTTGATTAGGACTTAGCCTCTGTTGACAGATTTTATCTTTGGAAATGCCCCTGGCTGGGCCAAAAAGAACAAGTTAAGCAAAGGATTAACCAACACGCTCTCACTGATGCAGTGGAGCTGGCACCCGGTTAGGAGGCAGAAAGCAAGAATTTCCGGTGAGCACCCTCCACAGGATGGCGGCCGGGCTGCCCAGGAACGCCCCAGTGCAAGAACGCAGCATCCAGCCCTTGTCCTCTGGCACCCACCTTGGTGCTTTTAAATGGAAACTCTACTCTTGAGGGAACTTTCATATCTCGATCCACACTAGGAAACAAACAATACCATCTCCCCAAACCCACAAAGACTCTCTGACCTGTCCAAGTCATGTGACGGTTCTGAGACAAGTCAGAACAGCACAGAGAATCTCCCCATCTGGGTGGTGCCAGAGCTTTTGCTTCTCGAGTTGCCTAGAAAATCCTCGTGGACTATTTCCGTTTTTTGGGTGAGTCAATCAAAGTGATCAAATGAATTTTTGAGAGAGAAGTTGCCAGAGAAGGGAACCTGAAGGAAATTAAAAGAAAAATATCACCTGATTCTAAATGGATCAACCGTCTTAAAAGGGAAAGTTTATAAAATAATTTTTTCCTGACATTTATGTAAAAATCACAGAATCATAGCATGTTACACTCTGGAGAGTCCCTTACAGATCAACAAAAAGATCACCTCTGAAGCTTGTTGAAAATACAGATGCCCAGGCCTCACTCCATACCATGGACTCACTGACCCAAACCCTCCAGGGGTATCCAATTAAGTCATTTTATTTACAAGATCCAGAGAAGTTAAGTGACTTTCTCAAGACAACAGATGTTTAAAGTTATATTCCATCTCATTTCAAGAAGGCAGCATTCACACGGCTGATAACAGTGTTGTCAATGACTGCACACATCATAGTGTTGTCAGTGACTACACACAGACCCTCACGCAGGGTTGAAGTCAGTGAATACACTGAGAACTAACTATGTCATCCAGTGCAAATTTTATTGAAACAGAGAGTTTTACTCTCCTGGCAGAGAGCCTGGGAACAGCGCTCCTCTCTCACTGTGCCTGCACCCTGTTGGTCTCACTTCAGCCCCAAATTGCCTTACTCAGCCTAATTTTCAAGGAAATGCTTGAAAAAGTTTTGAGCAGAGATTAGGCAAATCAGGTAGGGAGGGGAAAAAATCCCAGAAAAATCATACCATTCACTATCACCTAATTTACTTTTTTTTTTTTTTTTGGTCCAAGTTGATATGTTTTCCAGTCCTTTCTCTGGAGGAGGGGGTGTGGGAAGATGAGCGGAGTGCTGTCTGCCCACTGAAACAGCGCACTGCATCGCCTTCCTTCATCAGAGAACTACAAAGCATTTTGCCGGCTGTATTCTCTGTGCCCGGGGTTGTCTTGGAGGATTTAGACACCACTTAGTAAAGTCACTCACACCAGGCCTCCCGCGTGTCCGTCTGAAAGGACACATCAAAACACCTTGTCCTTGAAACCTCTTGGGGGCCCAGATGGAAGACAGTTGGACTTAACAAATCAACACACAGCTCTATACATTACACGGCTTTAAAAAGAGGGGAAAAGAAGAGCTTAGTGAAAAGAGGAACAACTTGCTCAGAGATGGACAAGATGCAGCCAGGCAAAGCAAGAGAAAGACATGCTCAATTCAATCCCACTCCTGCTGGTTTTCAGTATCGAAGTGGAGCCAGTTCAGCTCTGACTGAACCTGCGCGGTGTCAGGTCAGAGCCAGGAGACCCGGACGAACCAGAGCCGTGAGCCTCACACCTCCTGTAAGTCAGTCATTTCCCTTTACCTTGTCCACCAACGTCATTCTGCAGGGCTAGGACATGGGTTTTCATGACCGCGCTGTCTCTCGAAATCCCAGAGCACTTCCACAGCCACTTAAAACCCCCCTGAGAACTAAACCAACAGACTTTATTGTCCCATTTCAATTGGCTGTTTAGTCCATTAACATTTAATGTAATTATTGATACGGTTTGAGTTGAGTCCACAATTCCACTTCTGTTTGTCTCTTATTTTTGTTCCTTTGCTCCTCCTTTCCTGCTTTCTTTGGGAGCGTCTGAATATTTTTTGTAGAATTTCATTTTATCTGTTGGTTTTTTAGCTGTACCGCTCACATTATTTTTTATTTTCATTTTGCTCTAGTATTACAGTATGCATTCTTGTCGCAATCTGCTTAAAGCTAATTATTGCACCACTTCATATAAAATGGAAAAAATAAAAAGAAAATGGGAAAAAATATCATGCAACCAGATGGGTCCATCCCCTCTTCCAGTCTTCATGCTACAGTTGTCACATAAGCTGCATCCATGTACTACAGTGGTAAAGTTCAGAGGTCAAATAGTTACATGTATTTTAAAGAAATCAAGAATAGTCTTTTATTGTTTACTCACATATTTATCACATCGGATGCTCTAGGTGGCTTCCTGAGGATGAGTTTCCGTTCTTCAGCCTGAAGAATCTCCTTTAATTATCTGAGTTTTCCTCTCATGAAAATGTATTTACCTTTATTCTTGAAGGACATTTTTGCTAGACAGAAAATTCTGGGTTCACAGAGAGTTTTTTTTTTATTTTTCTTTAAGCCCTTTAAAATGTTTCCCCACTATCTTCTGGCCTCCACCGTTTCTGATGAGAAATTAAGGTAACTGAAGTTGTTGTGTCCTTGTAAGCAAAAGTGCATTTTGTTGTCTAGTTGTTTTCAACTTTTATCTTTTTTCTGGGGCGGAATGAGGGGGGGTGGGGGAGTTTAACCAAAATGTGCCTGAGTGTGGTTTTCTTTAAATTCATCCTGCTTAATGATTGAGCTCCTTGACTTTATAAAGTTATGTCATTCACCAAATTTGGGATATTTTCAGCCATTACTCTTTCATTTGTTTCTCCCTATGTTCTGGCTTCTCTCTCCAGGACTCTAATATGTTTCAATTTATATGAGAACATGTATTAGAGCTTCTGATATAGTCACACTGGTTCCTGTATCTCTGTTTACATTGTTTTCTTTTTTCTAAGACTGAATAATTTATACTGATCTTTAATTTCTCTGACTCTTCCTCTGTTATCTCCATTCTACCATTAAGCTTATCCAGTGAATTTTTTGTTTGATATTATAATTTTCAGTCCTAGGATGTTCATTATTTCTCTGCTGAGATTTCCATCTTTTCCGAGACTGTGAGCATATTTCCCTTTATGTCCTTGAGCACACGTATAATAGCTACTTTCAAATCTTTGCTTGCTATTCCATCTTCTGGGTTTCTTGGAGTTGGTCTCTGTTGACTACTTTTCATCATGCAATGAGTAATTTTTAGATTGCATCCTGGATGTCTTGAATGATATGTTGTAGAAACTACAGACTCTGCTAAGTCTCTTCGAAATCATTTTTTTAAATCAAGCAGTTAACTTGACCAAAATCCAACTGCAAAACACTGTCTCTCCTGAGGTAGGCAGCAGTTCAAATTTCAGTTCAATTGTTTTCGCCTACCTACCTCGCTAGTATGGAATCTGTCCCAGATACATAGTACGGAGTCCAGCTGCAGACTTGGGCAGATTTTATACATGAAATCTGGGGCTGTACTCTCTGGCCCACTCTTTTCAGGGATACCCCCTCCTTCCAGCAGCTAAGGTTGTCCTAAACTCTGGTCCCTGATTATCCAAGCCAATAAAAATGCATGCTGCTTTCTAACAAGTTCTAGCTTTCCCACACGGCATAGACTGAAGGTTGCACTCAAGATAAAACCCGTAGAAAATGAGAAATTCACCCTAAGCCTTTCCCTCCTTCCAAGTGTCGACTTTCCCTCCAGTATCTGCCTGCTTCTCCCCCCCTTAGTAATAATGTAAGGATAGTGTAGCTGCTCCCTGGTTTTCTTTGGAACTTTCTCATAAGGCAAGAGACAGTAGATAACCCAGGACTCACCAGACTCCTCTCATCGGGATCAAAGACTGTCCTTCCTCATCAGATATGCAGAGATTCTGAAATCCTAGCCCCTCAGGACATACTGCAGGAAACCAATAGATCTTCCCATCTCATCTCTTATTAGAGAAAGAATCCCCTCCATCCCGGCTGGTTGGGGAGATTCTGCTTAAATATCTCTACTGACAAGAGCATATAACTTTTAAGGATATATAAAAAGAAAATAAATGACCCAGGCACATTACATACTTTAGCTCTTTTCATCAGCTCAACAATCCTTTAAGGACGGTATTATTATCCTCATTTTACAGATGAGAAAACTGGGCCTTGGGGAAATATCTTTGCTAGGAAAGAGTGGAGTCAGGTTTTGAACTTTAGTCTCTACAACTCAAAAAGCTCACATCCTCCCCACATTGTCCATTCCATCCTCAGTGGCTTTAATCATAGGCAAGTTCTTCTTTATATTGAACTGAAGTCTGCCACCTTATAATTATGATCACTGGCTGTAATTCATAATTCTAGATTGTGAGGTCCTAAGAGTAGTGACAGCATCTCATTTGTCTTTGCATCCTCAGTGCCTAGCACAGAGGAAGGACTAAACAACTGATCAGTTAATTCATTAATGCCATTAGAAACATCAGGTAAAAGTCTGTATCTGCTTCATCATGGTAATCTTACAGCTACATGCAATGGTTATCACATACCACCTTTCTCCCTCTAACAAAGTTTTTCTTCTCCGGTCTGAATGTCCCTTGTTCTTTTAATTGCTTCCCATATAATGGGATTTCTAGAATCCTCCTGGATACATTACAACTGACCAATGTCACTTAAAATGTCACCCAGGAATTCCATTACTTCTCAGGATGTAGAAAACCACCAGAGAGTATCACTCCCACCCTAAAAATAAAAAGCCAAATAATCTACAAAATCATAGGTTTTCTCCAACCCAGAGAGCTGAGGTTGCAAGGCAAACAGTGAACTGAATTCCAAAGTATGACTTGTCCCTCCAAGGAGAGACAGAACACACAAATATTTTCACTTTTGGCAGAGAGCAGGTTGAAGAAGCAGCCACCAAAAAAGCGAAGAAGAAAGCTGAAATTTTAACAAATTTATAAATATTGGATATGGGCAAGAAAGTTTAGAATTCCTGAAAGTCCCAGGCACAAGAAGAGTCTGCACTAACCCATCACCTTTTTTCCATGGTACTCAGAAGAGAGACCAAGACCAAGCAAGAGACAACAGACAGCCCCCTATACTGCGCAGCCATGAAATCTTGCCTATTTCCCAGACCCTTCCCTCATAAAAAACAGAAGTGATAAACCACTGAGGAGGAATAGTACCCAAAAAAAGCTGCACTTTCACTAAAGGGGAAATAGAAGCAAAATATGTCTGCCTCTGGGCAAAGAGGTAGAAAACCTTTTCAGGTACAGAATCTTGTATGCATACAAACAGAGACCTACCACCACTGAAAGAGGGACAGGAAATGTTCTCCCACCCAGGCACCCCAACTAATATGATAGAAAAAAGTCTCACACCAGATACATGGGGCCTGCCTAAGATTGAGACCAGAGCAGAAAAGAGAAACTACTACCACTGATCCCATTATAAGCTTCACACTGAGTGAATAACAGTAGTCTAGCCCTTCAAGGGGGGATAAGAATACAGAAAGAAACCCCTTCTTTGGAGTAAACATGTGGGACCTGCTGAAAGCTGAGGATGAAGTGGAAACAGGAAGAAAATCCTCCATTTCTCCGGGCTCCACATTAAGCACAGGTAGCAACAGGCCACCAGTCGAGGACTCTGAAGTCTATTACACAACAAAATTCAGATCCAGCTCAATTACTGACTATAACAACTCAACTACCCACATTAACATCACAACAGGAGTGTCTCTGTTTCCAGGTATAAATACTATTTAACTCAGTCTCTACTGTTCTTTTACACATGTTGTCTGACATTGAATCAAAAATTATAAGGCAGAAGAAAAGGAAAACAAAAATAGAAGACTCTTGGTCAAAAGATAAAGTAGTCAATGTTATCAGAACTAAAGGTGATGCAGATGTTAGAATTATCAGATAGGGATGTAAAATAACTATTACTAATATGATTTTTAATCTAGAGAAAAAGAGGTGGACAACATGAATGAATTGATAATTTCAGAAAAGAAATGGAAACTATTTTTTAAAAAAAGAGCCAAATGGAAAAGCTAGAAATAAAAAGCAAGAAAATAAAAAGACAGAATGCCTTCATTAGGCTTATCAGCAAACTGGACACAGCAGAGAAGAGGATTTATGAAATGGAAGACAAGTGACTAGAAATGATCCAAACAAATAACAAGGAAAAATGTGAAAAAACAAACCAGAACATATAAGAGCCATGGGATGATATCAAACAGTATAACATATATTTGGAATCTCAGAATTAGAAAAGAGAGAAAGGGGAACAGAAAAAAAACATATGAAGAGAAAATAGCCAAGAAGTCTCCAAAATTAATTTTTAAAAAAATCAAGTCACAGTTCAAAGAACTTTAGAAAATCCCAAGTGGAACATGGGGGAATGCAAGGGGGGTAGAGTTAGGCACATCACTGTAAAACTACTAAAAACCAAAGACAAAGTGAAAATTCTGAAGGCAGCCAGAGAAAAAAAGAAACACACACAGAAGAACAAAGCTAAGAATGACAGCAGACTTCTCAAGAGAAAGAATTTAAGTCAGAAGAAAATAGAATAACATCATCAAAATACTGAAAGAAAAACTTCCTACATGAAATTCTATATAGTGAAAATATCCTCTAAAAATGAAGGTAAGAGGAAGAATATTCCAGACACACAAAAACTGAAAGAATTCATTTCCAGCATACCCATACTATAAAGATGTTTCCCTCAGGCAGGAATCTGGTACCAGAAGGAAATTTGTATCTACACAAAGACATAAAAAGCTCTAGAAATGGTAAAAATATGGGGTAATAGGACAGCCTTTGTTTTCTTCATTTTAATCTCCTTTAAAGACAACCAGCTCTGCAAAGTATATTTACTTTTAAAATAGATTAAATGAGAAAAAAATTAAACAGAATAATTTTAATTTTCCTATTAAAATAAATAAGCAGAAAAACATTTTCTCTGGTTCCCAAAAAAAGGCAACTGTTCTTTAAAGAAAAAAGAGTAACAACAATCAGTGGGATTTATAACATATGTGGAAGTAAAATGTAAGACAACAGAACAAAGGATGGGAGGGAGGAAATAGAAGTATACCATTGTAAGACCCTTGAATGTATACATAAAGTGATACATTATTTGAAGGTAAGCTGTGTTAAAGATATATATTGTGCACCCTAAAGCAATCACTAGAACATTTTTAAAAGGAGTAAACTTATAAGCTGATGGTGGAGATAAAATGGAATCATAAATATAATAATTCAAAAGGCAGCAGGAAAAGAAAGAAACAGGAACAGAGGATAGGACAAATAGAAAACAACTTGCAAAATAGCAGATTCAAAATGAACTATATAATTATATTAAATCTAAATGACCAAAGCATTCCAGTTAAAAAGCAGAAGTCCAATTAAAAAGCAGACTAGATATGAAGGCAGAGACCCAACTATATACTCTCTAAAAGAAATTTGTTACAAATATAAACACAGGGATATGCTGAAAGAGAAAAGATATATCACACAAACAAAAAATCTGGAGTTCTAAAATAAAATAATACAAAGTAGGCTTCAGGAATATGTTCAGGAACAAAGTCAATTCAACAAGAAGATACAGTAAATGTGTGTGCATCTAACAGGGCTCTAAAATACATAAAGAAAAATCCAGTTGGGTGAAGTGGCATGTGCCTGCAATACAAGCTACTCAGGAGGCTGAGGTGAGAGGATTGCTTGAACCCAGGAGTTCAAATTCAGCCTGTGTAACATAGTGAGACTCCATCTCTAAAAAAATAAATAAAAGTTTGAAAAAAGAAAAATTTTATCAACTGAAAAAAGAAATAGACAAAAACCAGGAAGACCAGGAGACCTCAATAACCCTCTCTCAGTAATTTATATAAAAAATAGACCCAAAAATCAGTAGGGATATAGAAAACTTAAACAACACTATCAACCAACTTGACTTAATTGACATTTATAGACAACTCCAATCAACAATAGCAGAATCCACATTCTTTTCAAAGAGTCCATGGAACATTCACTAAGATAGACTATTTCCTGAGCAAATTTTTATAGCTACTTTATTCATAATAGTAAAACCTTTAAATAATATAAACATCCATCAAATGGTGAATGTGTCAACAATTTTGTACATTCACACAATAAAATACTATTCAGCGATAAAAAGGAATGAACTAGTGATATATGCAAAACACAGATCAATATCAACAGCATTACACTAAGTGAAATAAATCAGGTGCACAAAAGGCTACATACCATATGATTCCATTTTTATGACATTCTGCAGAAAAGCAAAGCTATAGAGACAAAAATTAGATAAGTGCATGCCATGGCTGGGGATAGGGAAAGGAGACTGATTGAAAAGGGGCACAAGGGAACTTTCTAGGGTGATGGAAATGTTCTGATCACGGTGGTGATGGTTACATGACTGCATTCATTTGTCAAAAATCATCTAACTAGTCACTTAGAAAGGGAATTGTGTGTAAATTATATCTCACTAAACTGACTTTTAAAATAAAAAATAAATTTATATATAGTCATCCCTCAGTATCCATGGGGAATTGGTTCCAGGACCCAAGATACCAAAATCCAAGAATGCTCAAGTCCCTTACAGTTGGGCCTCCGTATCTGCAGGTTCCACATCCAAGATTGAATATTCCAATAATCCGGATCGAATATTCAACTTGCAATTGAATTGATGGATGAGAAATTCATGGATACCAAAGGCCAACTGTACTGTTATCCAAGATAGGAAATAATAATAAAATAAACTCATAATAACAATAAATAACTCTTAATTTGGTCAGATCAGTACAGTCCTTGACTTACTGGAAGAAACTTTTTGAGAAACTACCTCACCCTGTGGCCCCAAATGGAACTTCACTGACCTTCTGACTTCATTACGGATAGGCCCACAGCGCCTGGTATAACTATTTCCCATGCATACTTAGATCTCTTTCATGGGCAGAGATCAAAAAGATAAGAAATATTACAACTTTCAGTAACATGAAGGTATATGAAAATTCATTGTCATGTTTGTAATGGACGACCCAGCATCTGGTTCTGAGTTGTCCTCCTTGAGGATACAGAATTCAAAAGGCAGTGCTGGGAAGCAGAAGGCCATCTGAAAGCCTTTGCTGAGAATAGGAAGTATCCTTCACTGTTTAAGATACGGCAAGCTGTGTGGGTCAGAAGGAATTGAATTAACAGGGAAGAAGGCCGAGGCTGGGTCCTAGACTCCTAAGTCCACCCCAGGATATTAAAATAAGAGTTCCTCACTGCTGAATGCGGAAGGAGCTCCCAGAACTCTTCCTTGGGCAAATCCAGGGCACAGAGTGGGCCTTCCTGCATGGAAGGAAGATGCTAGCTAACTAGTGCTGCCAGCACCTTGCCTTGCTGGTTCCTGCCAAGAGAAGTCAACCCTGAATACTCTTTTTCATTGCTAAAGGTTAATCTGCAAAAAATATTAAATGCCATCCTGTTCTAAAGAAGAGTCTTTGGAAAAGTTCACAACACTGCCACCAAATCCAAAATAACTTTCTTAATTGCCTGTTAAGGGCTCCCAACAGGCCGCCTCTAGAGAAACATTTGTCCTCAGACCATTGTTACTGGTTTTTTTTCTTTTAAATGCTGTCTTTCACCACTGGGTTTATACTTTCCACAAAGATACAGCATGATTAATGCAGGAAAAAAATATGAAAAGACTTACAATCAAATTAGGAGAGTACTTGATAAAATAAGCCCTCTTCTTGTAAGTAATTTGAAAGAATAACTTTTTCATTACAACCTCAGCTCCCAGCAGGTCCCACATAAACCAAGCCAGCTGCGGTTCAAGAAAAGGTCTAAGTGAGGACCCACTCAAGGTGGGGATAAATCACAATTGGGATCACAGACCAGGTTTCTATCTTTTTTATCCCCCTTAATAAATTGAGCTTGACCTGAAACTCCAAGAAAGTTAATTTATAACAGCCAAAAAATAATTTTTTTTTTTTTACATAACAGCTCACTTTTCTTTTTCTTTTAAATTTAAACCATTATAACAAATGGAGATTTATTATATACTATAAACACATGTGGCTTAAGCACTGGTATTTAGTCTGGAAACTCAGAGGGGGCAGTCAGCTGCTGGTGCAATCAGGAAATGCCACGTGACATTCCTGATAAAGATGAAACACACACATTCCACAGCACTCACTGTGGCCACTGTGGTTTTAGCCATTGTGTGGGCACCACAAACCCAAGTGCAGGCCATGCGCTGAAAGATGATTCAGTAGGCCAGGGACACATTCACCCAAGTCAGTGCTAAGGGTCCTCACAACAGCAACCAGAGCTCTTAATTAGAGATGAGCAAAGAAAACCAACTCCCCAAGACATTTCTCCAGGGTCTCTTCCTTTTTATCTGCACCTGACATATTCCTAAAAGTGGTCCATGTGTTTTGGTCCAGAGATACTCAGCAACGCTGTGCAGAATCATCCTGAAACATCAGTCTGGGTTCACTGATGAGTAAATGGAATCCTGACGGAAGGTGTGTTGGAGACCTTATTTCCCACCATGCCAAAGCTGGAATGAGACTCCTGATTCTTTGTCTCTCTTCTCTCGTCCAGGCTGACATGATCTATTCCCCTTCAACTGATAGTTCCTATAGTCCTCACTGGTAACAAGCACTAGGTGATTTACCGGCTAAGCAGGGTTCTCTGGGAGTCACATTAACTGGTGGTTAAAGACATGAAATTTGGAGTCAAACCTAACTCCATCACTTCCCAAACTCTCTAAACCTAAGTTTTTCCATCTATAAAATGGGAATACTTACTGAAGTTCCCTGTGTGTCTGTTGGGAAGATTCAGTGAAATAATACATATAAATCACATAGATGGTCATAAACTTTATTAAAAATTTAGAGATTCTCTATCTTAATCTAATCCAGCCTCACAATAGTACAATAATTATCAGTAATGATCATTACTATTAATAAACTTCCCATATGTGTAGGTTTTCTCTCCAGAACTACAATAAAATTTCCTGGCAAGCAGAACCTCCATCGTTACATTCCTTTTGCCTTATTTATAGCTCCAAGGCAATAAGCAACTTATTAATAAATGCTTGTTGATCACATCATTTCTACCATTCATTTAAAAACTCTTATTATAATTATTTATAAAAGATAAACTAGTAAAAAGACACATAAATAGGAAAATTAAAATCATCTTCAATTCCAACAATAGAAATAATCAGTTAATATTCTGACGTAAAGTCTCCCGTTTCTTTTTCTATGCATACACATGTTCATTTCAAAGCACAATTGGGATCAACAGTGTATACTGTTTCAAACCTACACTTTTTAACTTATGAATAGTTCCTGGACATATTCCCTTACCATTAGATATTCTTCAAAAACATGATCTTTTCAGGCAGCAACGTACGACATGGTTATATCCCCCACTGTTGTCATCCACCATCTTGTAAACGGAGAATGCCTGTCATGCTCGTGCTCAGTTAGATCACTGAGACCAGAAACTGTGTGTGGAATCACGTGGGGCCATGCCCAACACTGGTCAACACTCAAATATCCTCCCATTTCTCTTATTTGTCTAATGTCTTTAAAGAAACTTCATGAAAGATCCCACTTACACCATGAAATAAGACTTCTTAATTCTAAAAGAACTGAAGCCCAAGACCTTCCCCATAAGGATTCTACTCGTTTCCTTTAGTTCCCAGCACAAGATTTTGGATAACCATCATAACAGAGTTCCCATGAGTTTCACAGTAGTTATAAACTATAATCCTACTTACCTTTTCCTATAACCTTTCAGAATCCAGAGCTCTCAGACTAGAATTTTTGTCACCAAATGTTTCTCTAATTATTTCAGATATGTTGGACTTCCCTCCTTAACCAGACTTAAGTTCTAGACCATGAAAGGAAGCTTAATGTTGTAAAGACTACAGAACTTGGGGTCAGGAGACATAGTTTCTAGTCCCAACTTTGTCTCTTACTAGCTGTCATCATTTTGGATATACAATCTCCCCTCTCTGGGTCTCAGTTTTCCCATCTGTAAAATGGTAGCCTCAAGTAAGATCATCTCCAAGATTCACTATATCACCACCTTTAGGACAGCAACCAGTTTATACACAGTTATCATGTATAAAGATCTAGTGTAAGCCGGACACCTATGACGTCCATACTGTCCTATGATATCAGTAGTGTCATTTGCCCCATTTAGCGGAGAAGGAAACTGAGGCTTAGCGAGGTTAAGCAATAAGCCCAAAGTCATGCAGTATAACCATGTCTGAATCCAAGTGTGTGTTGAAAGCCTGTGTTCACAACCAGGAAGGTGTACACTTCTCAAATCCTTTTATTTCTGGGAAGCACCCCCTCTTCCCCACCACAGCAGCTCCAAGCTCTCAATAACACTTGTTGATTGACAGATTATGGTTCTAACTCAGTTCCTGGACTTCTACTGAGAACTTATTTCTATACGTCATAGTGCCAAACGATATTGACACTTTGGACCCGATAATTGCTGTGGGAGCTGTCCTGTGCATTGAAGGATGTTTAGCGGCATTCCTGGCCTCCACCCACTAGATGCCAGTAGCAACCACCCTACCCACCCCATCCCCAGTTACAACAAATCAGATGTCCCTGAAGCATGGGGAGAACTGCCTCCCCCCACTAATAACCACTTCTCTAAAACAAAACACACTGAAAACACAGGACAAACAAAAGGATACAAGCACTGGACTAATATCTACATGAGTAGAAAGAACAGTAACACAGTCAAATAATTACATAAGATGCTAACAGTACATCCGTGCTTTAAAACATTTGACTTATGAGCATATCCTCCATAAGAATAACACTACTACAATCAAGACATCAAGTTGTATCCCTTAAATATATACAATTTTTGTCAATTATACCTCAATAACACTGAAAAAAACCACCATTGTTTCTCATTAAAATGAAACATTGCTTATTATAGAGATTTAAAATAATGCAGAAAAAAACAAAAATAAAAGTTTTCTTTTTAAACACACAAAAGAATAACACTCCAGCAGAGCAGTAGGAAGAGTTTACATTCTTGCCCCAGTACCTAAGGTCAGTTTAAGGCTGACCATTTTACTGCTGGGCTCACTCAGGAGGGAGTTCCTCCCTTCCTAAGTTATAGACAGTGAGGAGGAAGACAAGAAAACCTGTCTTCCTAGCACTCTATGTTCAAGTTAGGATTCTAAAAGTATTTTCCAGTAGAATCAATGCTGTAATGATTACATTCTCAGGCTAGCCCACAAAAGTCCATTTTATCTAAAATAGCGCTTGTCATTTTGTAGAAGTGAATTTCCTTTTATTTTTTTTTTTCTGGATTTTCCTTGCCAAAGAAATGAATTTTCTGAGATAGCCAAGAACCTACCGTCATTTAAACCTCCACTTTGTAAGAATACGGATTCTAAATATGCCTGACCAATCAACAAGAAAATTTGGGAGTGAGAAACTAAACATAACGTCAGTAGCCAAATCTTTTCTCTACCCATTCTCCCAGAAGTTCCCATTGATATTAATCTGTGTCTTCCTTCTTCGGTTCTCTATCAAAACTCATCTATCACGCGAGTGTGGAGATGCACACATGTGCACACACGTGCGCACAAAGCTTCTTTTCATTTCTTAAGTGATCTGTAGCTGAGATTTTAGGGAACTTCCCGGCACCCTTTTGAAGTTAGTTCTTGGTGTGAAACTGTGCTTGGACACAGGTGGGGAGAGGGGCCCAAACTTTCAATAAGCCAGAACGCACAAGCCACACTGGGGAAACACATTCAGGGACCCTTATATCAGAATTAGCAAGTTTCTGTCACTGACGAGAGTGAAAATCCAGAAGCGCTATAGATCATCAGGGACATTTCAGCTTACCGTCATATTTCATGGACAAAATTACATTCCAGGAAGGGGGAGTAAATGCGGGGAGGGAGGAAAAGCCACATAAAAGTTCTGAAATATATCAATGTCCAGTAATAGGAAAGGAAAAAAAAAATAAAAAGAAACCTTTGGAGAGTTTAAAAAACATGAAATAAAATATCTATCTTATTTCAGAATCCTGGAGTAAATAATATTTCTGATGCCTCCACAGAGAGTCCAATCCAGCCAGCAAAACAAACACAAATACAAATAAATACTGGGCTAGCGAATTAGGGAAGGTACACAGAGGAATTTAAAAATAGGACGAGGGTTTAGCTCCGAAATGGGATCCTTCCTCTCTCCTCCTCCTCCCCACTCCAATTTTTTTTTTCTTGAAGTAAAATCCATTATTTTGAAAAGACCATTTGAAACCCTAAAGAAATAGCAAAACACAGTATTGTGGTATTCCAAAGTAATATCTCTTGTTTATAACCATATAAATTTAGCCACTGGCACTACAGGGCTTATATAATAGAATAGAGTTATTTTAACAGTGCCCTGTTAAAGAAGCAGCAAAATGCTCAGCTCATTTTCTGCAGTGGGAGGGACACATGGCCTCATGCGAGAGAGGGAACATGCCTAAGTCATTACCACGGGAAAGCAATCCGTCAAAGCCGGGCGCTCTGGCATGGCCAGCACCACTGGTGAGATCAGAGAGGCAGCCTCTGCTTGCAATTACCAGGGAAGGACCTTGGCTCTAGGCAGCCTGCTATCAATTACTACCCTGGCCTCTCCGCTTGGACTTGTCAATTTCCCAGTGTCTTCTGTTTTGTAACAGTAAGAAAAAGGGCTCCTCCTGACTGATTCTTGGAAGTTTCTCATGTGTTGTGTCACTCCTCGGTGTCATTAACAATTCAATTAAAATTTCACAGCACACAGGCAGCCAGCACCGGACAAGGGGCGGGAAGAGGCCCCGTAGAGGAGATTTCCTAAGGGCCTGCAACAGGGCCACGTCAGATCAAGCGAATCCAGTCTTGAAATTTCTTTGACTTCATAAGTCAGGCTTGCATGTGTCTCCCATCTGACACGACGCTGGCTGTCATCTCGGCAAGACGACATGTTTGATGTTCTCACCCCGTTGGGGGTGTAGCGATGGGAAGGAATTTCAGGCTGGCTAGAAACAAAAATCTCACATCATTTCACTCAACGTTTTGGCTCCACAGTGGATAATTATAAATATTCACAATCAGCTTTCTTAATCTATAGTGAGCTCTAGAAACTTCTTTATGTCCTTTTTTTTCATTGAGTCCTTCTATTTTCTTGCTTTTCAGAGTGGGGCTGTCTATAAGAAATGAGAGACAGAGAGTAAATCACAATTAAATTCTTTAGGAAGGTAGAGGACTAGGAATGCTAAGACAGAACGGCTGGAAACAAGAAAGACTTGCTACTGTCATTATTAACTCTGCGAAAGTGCAAACACTCCTTTGTCTGGCTGAATGATGGAGCTACACATGCTCACGTGCTTTTAAGCGTCCCAAGGGTTTAAGGCAAAACCAAAAAAAAAAAGTTTCAGGCTTAAGACTTCTGAGGCAGCTTTCGCTCTAACCCTCTCAATGAGTTTAGTCATGCAAGGAAAGATTCTTTAAAGTTACCAAAGACTTTGTTTAATGCCCAAGAAAATGCAGACTGTCAGCACCCTTTGTCAGGTTGTGGTGGCTTAAGTCTATTCCCCAATACACTGGTGACCCTCCACCCTCATTCACTAGTTTCTTTTTGACATCAAGCGCTGGATAATTGTTTGATTTGCTTCTAGGTAAAAGCAGATTAAATGCCCAGCTGCAACAGCTGACACACAAAAGGGAAAATATAGTTTAACCACCATATTTATCAAGATAATTTTTCTTCCACACACTGATTAATAACATTAGCCAACATCCCCTTTGGCTTGGGGAAAAGAGGTGGGGAGAGACATGTCCCCCCTTAGAGTATCAGAAACAGGAGCTGACAGTTCAAGGCAAAAATGATTTGCATGTAAATTCTGATCAAAAGCAAGTCTGCACCCTGAAGTTGTCAAGTTTTGCTACCAATTTGACACTTAAATGGGCTATAGCAAAACTTGATTTAAACTGAAGAGGAAAAAAACATGGCAACTCAATTACCCCCTAGCAGATCGGATCTGGCAGCTGAGGTCAAACTTTTCACCCTGCCATTACATTTCTCAATACCTGATGCTTTAAACAAACACTATGTATTCCTCCTACAATCCTGGAGGAAAATGCATTTCTCAGGGCTCCCTACTGTGCCCCAGATTAAAAAATAAAGTTTCACTTGTGTGGGATCTGGGGCCATTTTCTCCATGTAAATTTCTGAATAAATGAGGACTTAAGAAATGGCCTTTTGCACTGGGAAAAATAGTCTCCGCTTTAAAAAAAAAAAAAAAAAACTTTGTGGGGAAGATTTGTGGAGTACTAAAAGATGATTTAAAAACAAATATTCCCATAGCATTAGAGGCAAAACAGTGACCTGTTTTTAGTTTGCTTTTAATATATTTCATATTTGAGCTTAGGCCGAACAGCACATTAATTCAGCAGGGAGAAAAACAGCTAGCTAGTTCCAAATCGGTTCCAAATTTATGGAGGACAAAGTATCTTGTAAAGCCCTGGGACTAAGGCTCAGATGGAAAGATCCAGTTGGCCTCTGGGAATTCCATCCCACCAGGATTTGAATGCTGTAGTCTCCTGGGCCATTCGGTCCCGAAAGAGCTCTCACTCCTCCAACAACTATTTAAACCACCAACTGTTTAAACTCTTCTTGTAAGTGCCCTAAAGCAGCTCCAAAACTGGTTTTCCCCTTTTTTTTTTTAAGTCTTATTTCCCTAAGCTGCTTTTAAGCTCCTTCTATAAAAGCAAGGAGTTTATTGACTTTGTATTCATCATAATTTCTAGTTCTCATAACAAGTAGCCAGGTAATGTGCAGGGAATTATTTCACTTTTTTAGCCAACAAATGTACTGAGCTGGGTGCTAGGCACTGTTCTAAGCACTAAGAGCCCAAACATGAGTAATGGCTCCTTACAGCTGGAAAGACAATCACATATACAACTAATTATAATAGTGTGGGTTAAGCATGGCAAAAAAGTAATATTCAAAGTCTAAGAGAACACATTTAACTGAGGAATGCATTCTGGGGGAGTGAAAGTTTCAAATTCCCCTGGTGATTAGACTTTATCTATTATCAGCATCCAGCAAATGGTGGAGCAGGAGTGCCAATGGGAAGTAAGATGTTTCTACAGAAGTCAGCAAAATGGAAATAGGAAAGCCTGTCTGGCCAGGTGCTAGGTAGAGGAAGAAGACAGCATGGTCATAACACAAGAATCCTATGGCAACACACACAGGACAAATATGCAGAACCACATGTGTCTTGTGCCTGGTATTCCTGCAAGCCTATTATGCCCATCTCCAAACCTGGAGCACTCCCACCACTGCTGTTGCACTGGCCTTGCTGTTCCTCAAACATGCCAAGCTTGTTCTGGCCCCTGGGCCTCTGCACTTGCTGTTCCCTCTGCCAGGTTCCCACGCCTTTGCATGGCTCAAACTTACTCACTTTCAACTCTTTGCTTAAATGTCATTTCCTAGAGCAGCCTTCCCTGACGTGTCTATCTGAAATGAACCCCACATCCACTTCTGAAACACCTAACCCTTATACCCAGCTTTATTTTTATATCATAGCATATATCACTACCTGAAATTTTATTACCTGTTTATTGTCTCTCTTCCCCACTAGGTTGTAAGCAACATGAAGATTGGGACCATACCCCCAGATCCTGAACCAGAGAGTAGGTACTCAATTAATACGCATGAAGCCACCAGGTGCCATTAAGCTAATATCCCTGAATTAATGTTATAAAGAAAATTAAGGCTGAAACCAAAGTCACCACAGACCCCGACAACTTCTAAGCTCTTGCATCAAGAATAATAACATAGGAGTGGATGCAAATGCAGCATTTTCTGAAATCTAAATATGGCTGGCGGGGGGGGAGAATCACCAACACATCAAAAAATAGCTATTTTTATGAGCCAAATCTCTGAGATCTTTCTGAAAAATACATATTTAACTCTAACCAGGTTCCCAGGCTTCCCATAAATCACCACCACACAAGAGGAAACCATGTGAGAAGTTATGTTCTGCTTCTGAACATTTAAGCATTTTTATCAATATTATTTGCCAGTATAAATATTTCACCCATAACTTTATATTTAAAATAGGATTGTACCAAACTGGAGTTTATAATGTGCAAAGGAAACAGTTCAGTCTAAGGTATTCATGACTTCAGTCATTCTCTCATAAAACAACAGATGAAATAAAATGTATGACATTCCCAAAGAGGGAGTTTCTCGTGTAATTCATCTTAAAATGCAATGTTCTGTCATCTCAAGTAACACTTACTGAAAGCAACCATCAATACTTTTTGTCAAAAGCCCGTACTCTGTGTAAAATGTTCCATCAATCTCTATTTACATAAAACAAAAAACTTTCAGTGTGATTCTATAACACACAGCCATGGAGCGTCTCCATCTTCAGTTTTCATGCTCTGCTGAAAAATCATTTGACTGACACTAGCAAAATAAAGATGACCCTTAAAGGAAAGCTTTTAGGAAGGAAAAAGCTACAAGGGGAAACACCTTACATTGTCGGACACAAGTCCTACTGGACAGAGGGGTCTTTTTTAGTTTTTTGTTTTTAAACCATAAAATGTGTTTTCTATTAAAATAAAAAAATCCATTTTGCCAGGAAATCCCCTAAAAAGCTCCCACTCGACTGCATGCAAGCATCACTAATGCAGGGATGGCACCCTGCTGATTGTAAACTTGAGCATGCAACACGTACCACTCTATTCCAAGCCAGAAATTTTAGTTTTCAGTAGAATGTGAGTATCATGAGGCTGGAAGAAGGACATCTCCTGGGGATGTTTATAAAACACACAAATTAAGGTGTTAGCCTTTCACCTTGCAGGTCTGAAGATCACATCGAAGCTTAGGTAACAAGCAAAGTCCCTCTACCAACCTTTTCCTAATACTTGCTTGTCGAAATCATACAGACCCTTTTCTCTGACCCAAGTTGGCTAAGGCCTAGAGGAGAAAGCTAATAAATTGCAGGTCAAGGCCAAGAAAAACTACTCCATGCCCATCTGAGACATTTTAATTTCACATGCAGTGACCAATTTTTGCCATTCTTCATTCTACCCCTATGATTGGAATGGTCTGGGATTGAGGATTACACAGGGAATAACACCGCTGCTTACATCTTTCCAATCGTACATGTAAGATCCACTAGGAAATCCTTCAACCCTTTCTAATTATCCCTCACATTCACTCACTCAACATGCCTAAGCACCTGCTACGTGAAATCGTGTGGGGCCCAAGGGGAGACCAGACACAGCTTCAAGTAGTGTGGGGCCTCAGCCAAACCGCCGCCCCTCTCTGAGTCTCTGAACCCTACTTTCTTCTCCTATAAAATGAGACAGTCTGGCTAGACTGATGGTTTTCAAAGTGTGTTCTGCAAAGCTCCGTGGGCAGCACAAAGCCTCCAGGGTCTTTGAGGAGGGGAAATGATGACCGAGTAGACAGGGCCCTGGCCCTCTTTGTGACACAGCTGCTGATGGGCTAGCAATGCTTCAGGTTTCGTTTGTAATCACGTCCTTAGATCTGAAAAGTCCCTCCAGCTCTAATATTCTTCCACCCTACACTGTGGGGGAGCAGGAACACAGACATATACCTCAAGCAGGTGTGATGAGTCCTGGACTTTGAGTTAAAGAGGGTAGAGAGAAGAGTTTACCGTGCAAGGTTCACACGAGCTGCATGTGGCCACCAGGAAAGATGCACAGTTAGGACTGTCAGAGGCTGGGACGTGAGGAGGGGTGGAAAGGGCGTCCTATGGAGGGAAAAATGTAACGGGCAGCAGAAGCTCAGAGGCAGGCCAGAGAGCGTGTTAGAGAAGCACGGGACACCTCTATAAAAGGAGAAGAAAAAACAGACAGGGGTGATTAAAAGCCTGTGTGCCAGGCTGAGGATTCTAGGACTCTCTGGACCCAAGATGCCCTCACCCCAACCAGTCATGAATGCAAATGCCCCCTGAGCAACCCAAGCTCACTTCAATGCTTTTGATCACACCTGCAAATCCCATACACATTTGTCCAGATCTCGGTTTATGTCCTTAAGGGCCTGGCTCAGGCTTCACACATTTGGTAGTCAATACAGGCTTTGATAGCAAGGATAATGAGGATAAATTATGCCAGGCCCTGTGCTAAGAGCTGTACAGGCCAGGGTCTCATTTAATCCTGACAACCAGGGCGGTAGGTACGTCACCATGCTGTGGGAGAGAAAATTAAGGTTTAGAGAAGACCCAGTAACTTGTCTGATGTCACACAGCTAGGAAGAGTCGGAGCAGAACTCAAACCCAGAAGCACCTGACCCCGAGAGCCATCTCAGCCACACTGCCTCCCTCTCAACGATTCCCAGGGGCTGAGCCAGAGGTAGCATCAAGCAGAATACCTCTGGTTCATGACAGGCTGTTTCCTGTAGGCAGTTGCATGTTAAAATAAATGATGGACTAACAAGGCTTTGAGCAAAATGGGAAAAAATCTTCCCCCACAAAAAAAGGAACACAGAACAAGAAAGCTCCTCAGCACTTAGAGTCAGTGTGTAAAATAGCCCCTTGGCTAGTTTGGGCTTAAATTTTCATTCTTGACCCTGATGCAAGGCAAGTGAGTAGCTGAAATACCACAGCTTTCAGGCTCCCTAGCAATTCTAGGCTTAATCACCAACAATCGCTGGGGCATCTATTATTTGTCCAGCTTACGCTGGGTGCTATGGAGGACACAACGAGGACACTGTTCTTATCCTCAAGGTTCTCGGAGTTAAATGTCAAGCAACACTTGAACACAGTGTCTTCTGGATCCAAACAGCTGCAATAAAAGCACAGCAAGTGGGTCTAATAGATAGTTGGGTTGTGGTCCACAAACAAGTACAATAAAAGTTCTGAGAAGGAGCAGCTCATGAAGGACCTGAGTAGCTAGGAAAGCCCTGAAGTCACTGGAACCAGCCCTGCAAGGATGGTTGCGGTTTGGGTAGACAAGACCAAGGCAATGCAGAGCAAGCAGGATAGGCGGCTCAGATGGCAAGGTTGGCATGAGCAATGACAGGGGATGGGGAGGGACAGAGCGAGGACAGCACAGCCGAGGCACAGTGACAAGCAGTCAGGCTAGACATGAAGGAGGTGGCTTTGCCCTCCATCATGACCCAAGCCAACCTCTCATTTCAGAGGATACATGGAGTAACTCAGAGCCTTGCTCAAAGCCATATAGTGACAGAGATGGATGAGAACAACTCTAATCCCTACCTCCTGACCTGGTACACTTTCCACTGTACCACGCTGCCTCCTCCCAGCAGTGTAGGCAACATTAGTCCCTCCAAGGGCAAGAGCACCAGGGACCTGGGAGATCAGGTCCAATTGTAAAGATAACTCCACTTCAACTTGCTCTAAAATGCTTACAAGGCCCTTACCTAATTTTTCTTTAGCCACACCCAATTTTTTTCTAGGGTTTTATTCTGAAAACCCTTTAATAATAAAGTTCTCTTCAAGGATCATTTCAAGTTTCTCAAAAATTGAATCTAAGGGTTCTTTGGTCTGGGTTATTTGCATTAGTTAGCTCATCCTCTCCCCCAAAATGCACTAGGAACAGAAAAGAAACTGAGATAGGAAAATAAAAGAGGAAGACAGTATCTAAATTTGAGTTTTTGCCTTTCACAGAGGGATCCATGACTTGAATAACAAATCTGTAAGCTACCACTGACAGTGCACTTTGTAAAAAGATAACTAGAGTGAAAAAGAATGAAAAAAAAAAAAAAACTAAAGGAAAGACAAGGACCTAACCTGGAATTCTAAGGAAGAAATTACAGAGCAGAGAAGACTTACTTATGTCAGGTTGTTGGTGGGGTGTCAATTCTGAGAAGAAAAACTAAGCTGAGATCTTCATGAGAATGTTCCAATCACGGTATCATACAACCCTGACATGGGAAAGGCACTGAAGAACAGGCCAAAGAAAGCAACAACAAATTTCAAGACGATGAATTTCTAATTTAAAAGATAAAAAGAACAGCCCCTTGCCAAAAATAGTGAAAAATTCCAAGACACATTCACAAAATGTTTTCCTCCCATAGGCATAAACGAGTCACAAGTCCCTTCATGGTTAACAAGAGATATCACCTAATAAATATTTTTTATTTATTTGGGGTTTCTGAGTTTTGTTTCTGTTTTTTAAGTAAGGTTATGGGGAAAGAAAAATTCTGATGTATAGTTTAAGCTCATACTAACAAAACTTCCCTTAAATCCATTATCTAAGAGCAAACCCTAATTAAGCCTAAAATGGGAGAGGGGAAAAAAATCACATCCATTTCCTTAAGAGTCCTGTTTTGGGATTCAAAATTTTCTTCAAAAAAGTCAAGCTTGAATTATTCAGCCATTCTGTGGTTTGAGTCAAGGTTTTATGAGCATTTTCTGTCCATCAGCCGTCGCAAGTTGGGGGAAAGAAGACAGAAACATCGTAATTCAGATTCTAATCCGGGGCCGCGTACAAGGCCTGACATGATGCTCAAAGTCAGCCCGGCTGCCAAGAACTAACACACATTTTGGAAAGTAGTCCTTGACTTAAAAGCTAAAGATCAGAAACTACCGTCATCTTCCATTCTCACTCCCGAGGTTGACTCATAAACCTAGAATCCCCCCTGCCAAAAATATACACCAACAACATTGCAGAGAAAGCAAATAAAAGTTTCAAGAGTCAGGATGGCCAGAAATAGTGTTAAATGCCACCCCATCCAGTAGTACAATTTTTTTAACTGCTTTTTCTTAATTTCTGTTTTAAGTATACCACATGGTCGCAGGTCTCAGGAAGACGAGCGCCCACCAAATGTGGTGGGGCAACTAACTGCCTTGCCCAGCACTCTGTACCCAGTGGACGTTCAAAGTCATTTGCTGGATTAAATCAAGTAGACACAGGTTTGCATTATGAGCACCTCACAACAGGGCAGCAGAACCACTTCAAATATGCGTCCTCACCTACCATGTTCTCTGTGAAGGACCTACATTAAGCTACTGTGCAGCAGGCCTGGATGGTGATGATTAGATCATGAAGACAGCCTGTTGATCCCAGGAATGGCCAAGAGAGGACAGACTGAAACTGGGTTCCTCAGGACATCAGCTGAGCCGCTGGACCCCATCCAAATACCTAGGCAATAAATTTCCTTTATTGTTGAAAAGCCAGTTTGACTTGGCTTTTCTGTCACTTGCAATACAGCATCCTGATAAGTTGCACATACTGCATGTATATTTAATTATGATAATATTTGTCTATTCCACAGTGATTCTTTTGGTCCACTCCAAATGTCACCTCTTCCAAGGAGGTACCATAAATTGTTACTTCCTCTACCCTGTGGAATGCTGTTGACTCTCCGACTCCACCCTTACTCTCTGAGTGGGCCCGACTCTCCCAGGGTCAGCGAGGAGCAGGGAGGGGCTTGCTCAGCAGCCGACTGCAACAATCGCCTGATCTCAGCCCTACTAACACAGCACACCAGAGAACAAGCTTTCAAAGTTGCTTGTGCTACGATTTTCCGGAAAGTGATGTCCTCCCAAAGAACATACGAGAAAACATAGATGTGCAATGACATAACTTATTATTTACACTATCTTTAACCAAGTCAGTGGGAGAAACAATAAATTTGAGTGTACCCAGAAGTGTCTCTTACTCAGACCCAGGAAAACTCAGTTGTAAATAACTCAAGATTTTCCACCCAGGATATCGATGCTTTGTCTGCTGCACAAAACCCTTCCAGACGCTATTGTTGGCCTCTCCCTGAAGTAAACCCAAATAGACCATCTCTAATTACTGTCTATTTATGCATAGGTTTTCCTCATTAAAATGTTGTCATTATAAAAAGAAGAGTCCATTTTGAGGGTAAATGAAGAGTGGTACGTGAACATCTGAGCCTTCACTGGAACTGAATTCTATGTAGGCAAACTCCCACCACGTTTTTTGTTACCCCTCTACCCCTGCAGTTGAAAGAATGTAGAATATTCTACAGTTCTGCAGGTGACTTCTCTTTCCATAAACTCTCACTCACTAGGAAATGCTTTTCAAAATTTCCCAGCCAAGTGAATGTCTTTTCAACTTGCTATCAAATATATTCTTTCTCTGAGCAATAAGGCACACTCAACAAACACGGCTGTGTCTGATTTGTGTTAAAGTTGGCTGTTTGAGGTGTGTCACTCTCATAAGAGCACAAGCCTGTTGGGGGCAAGGACAACTTCTCTTCTTTAAATGCCTGCTGTGCCTAGAACCGGCTTCACACAAAACAAATCGGAAATTTTTAAACTTGAGTACATCGGGATCCACCACTGAGCTTGTTAAAAATACAGATTCCCGAGTTCCAGGCCGGAGACTCTGAGCTAGTGGGTTGGGGTAGGGTCTAGGAATCTGCCTTTCTAACAAAGTGAATCCGACTGATATAGGTTGTCTATCAACCATACTGAGAATTATTGAAGCAGGACCCTAATAAAAATATTTTGAAATGAGTAGGAGTACAAACTTAGCTAAAAAGATTTTCCAATGTCACTACCAGTACTTTCCCTAGTATCCATACCTGAGGATCTTCTTCTTTCTTTTGAGGATGTTTCTTGAATCGTCACCTAGAGCTCCTCTCACCAGCAGAAAGGGCACATTCCCCAAACCCTTTCCTATGTCTGCAGTATGTCAACACCCAGGCTCAAAATTACATCTGAGGACTCAGAGCCCCAAAAGCTCAAAGACAGCAAGCCCAGATCAAAAATTCCAGTATAAATAAAGCACTTTTTTAAAAATGGAAACTGAGGCTCTGGAACTATTAACATTACAGAATCAGGCAACCAGGAATGGCTTTGCCACCTTTCCCCAGGATCTTCGGGATCTGGCTCAAAAGTCAAACTTCTAGTAGGAGGTCAGATGTGAGATGTTAAAGAAGATAATGAAGATAGTCACAGGACAAATGACAATCCAAAAGGTCACAAAAGGGGACATCCATTGCGTTTAAAAAAATTTTAAACACTGCCTTGAACTGTTCACTGATTATCTTACAAGGCCAATTGGCCTAGCTGGACCGTAAGTTCCTTCAGAGCAGGGAACGCATGTTCCATGTCTTGTACCTACATTAATGTTGGGCGTGTGCTAGGTGATTAAAAGACGACCCATCAGAGCAAGGCGACGTAATACAGTGTGCAGTGCTTCTTTGGAGCCTGGAGAGAACTGAGTTCATACACCGCCTCGTATCTTTAAATCCCTGCGGTGCTTAGAACGAGGCTTCATACAAAATCAACTGGTCATCACCATTTATACTTGGCCCAGTTGCTCAACTCCCACGGCAAAACAAAGAAGGATGGGAGTCCGGGGGCTGTCAAGACCCTTAGGTTTGTTCACACTTTCCTGACCCTCTGTGAGGCCACACTCACCATGAGTCTATGAGAAGAGGGGAAACTGTTCCCACTGTCCAGCTGTCCTTCTCCCCTTTTTTGAATAACACCTTGTCCTTCAGGACTAAACTCTTGTAAGTTTTCCCTGCCCCACCCCCCCAACTACATTAACTGCCCCTCTACCAATCCCCACGCCAGCGACTGTCACACTGTATTATACCTTCCTGTGGACTTGTCTGTTTACCCTGCTGGCTAGCTCCACGGAGGACAGGGCTGGTGGGTGCCACGTCCTCCACTGCCATCCCAGAGACCAGCACAGTGCCTGGCACACGCAGGCACTCGACAGATGTGCCCAGTGAAAGAATGGACCTTGCTGAGACTTGGTCTTCGTAGATGTTAAACACGAGACAGCGGTTCACCTATAGGGTTGTTGTAAGAATTAAAGACGATATAACACGGCCTAGTACAGTACTCATTCAATAAATTATAGACATTCTCACTGAGGCTGTTAATATCAAATTATTAGTCACCCAAAAGCCCATAATGATGGAACTGAAACAATGGAGTTCAAAACAAGGGGCAGGGGGCCCAACTGCCAGAAGAGTGGTTCATCTGGGACTTCCTGAGACCCTGTCCTCCATGATCAATCCCGAAGCCCATCTGTAGGTTCTGTTTCCACTAAGACCACTCCGGAACGTGAGGGAGAGGCATGCTGGCTCTTTGATCCAAGTTGCCCCATGTTATTTCCCAGTCTCAAGAGCCGCAACCTGAGACCAAGGGTCTAGCGGGAGGGGATGCAGAGAAACGCTGTGACCACGGTGAAGGAGTGAGGCAGGCTGATTTACGAGGCAAGATTCTAAAGAAGCTAAATACACACAGCTTGGCACAGCAACCCGGGTGAGGAATGGGGTGGCGCCTTTCACAGCCAGGAAACATCAGGCATGAGTCAACAATGAGGTCAGCAGAGAGAAGGGGCAAAACACAGGTCCCTCTCTTCTGGGAAGAACTCACAGGCATCCTGTCACTTGTCAATTGACCCAAGGTGCTCTGCTCATTGCTGTCTTTGAATTTCTGCAATTCTTTGATGCAATTTAGAACTCCTTCCTTGGGAGAGAGTCATTATGGGCATTGCTCCATGGAGACTTACCGAGAATTCCCATCCATCATTCTCAACAATCAATACGTTTCTAATATTCTTTTTCAAATTATAGAAGTATATGATCACTGTAGAAAATTGAAGAAATATAAAATGTATAAAGAGGCAAAAGCAAATACCCATAATCCCACTGGCATGTTTCTCTCAAGGTTTTTATCTGTTTTTTAGCTTTTTTATTTTTTTCAAAGTTTTATATATATTTTAAAGCAGTGATCCCCGCCCTTTTTAGCACCAGGGACTGGTTTCATGGAAGACAATTTTTCCATGGACCAGGGAGAAGTGGGGATGGTTTGGGGCTGATTCAAGTGTATTACATTTATTGTGCATTTTATTTCTATTATTATTACGTTATAATATATAATGAAATGATTATACAACTCACCATAATGCAGAATCAGTGGGAGCCCTGAGCTTGTTTTTCTGCAACTACACAGTTCCATCTGGGGTGATGGGAAACAGTGACTGATCTGACAAGAGGTGGAGCTCAGGCGGTGATGCGAGTGACGGGGAGTGGCTGTAAATACAGAGGAAGCTTCGCTCCCTCGCTGGTTTCCCCGCCACTCACCTCCTGCTGGGCAGCCACAGACTGGGACCAACCAGTCTGCAGCCTGGGGATTGGGAACCACAATTTTAAAGAATATATAAATACATAAAACAACACAAATATATAACTACCTAAAATACATACACTTTTTTTTAAGAATCAAAAAATTCCCCATGGTTTCTAACAAAAATAAATGTCCAGTCCCCCCTTTCTTTCTCCTCCTACTCTCCTTGCACAATCACTCTTTGGGCTTACACTTTTGGTATTTTCCTCCATGTCTTTAACTTAAAAATTATGTATTTTTTTTTCACTTTTAGGTATTATCTATTGATGTCCTACTATAGTTCACTCTTCCATGCTACAAACATAGACCCATCCTACCCCCACCCATCTCCCTTTATCCAATATAGTCATATTGTAATTTGGGTTAGACCATATTTTGTGTTCATAATTACTTTATACTCCTCGTGCTGTAATTGTGTAAGATGTAAAAAAAAAATGATTTTCTTTCTGGTACATTTTTTATTTTCCCAGGCATTAACAATTCTTGACCAATAATTCAATACCAAATTCTTAGCCAATATTTTAAGTCTCCTCCCTAGATCAGGTACCATAGTGTATCTCTGCTGTCCACTCCAGGCAGATGGCTCTCCAGGCCCATCATCGCCCTGGAGATGCCTATCTCCCTTCTCATCTGCTTTCTTGTTTACGCTCCTGTTTTGATGGAATACCTCTTCCAGTAGCTTTCTAAAATGATAAAAATTTCTGAGACATTTCATACCTGAAAATATCTTCCTCCTCCCTTCAATCTTTTATTTTTTCTATTTTTTTATTTTTTTGGTTTGGCTGATGACAGATTTCTTGGTTAAATAACATTTCCCTTAAGAATTTTGAAGGAATTGTTCCATTATATGCTAGTGATAAGGGAAACTCCCATCTATTACTTGGCGCATCAGGCAGCAGGCATCGGAGACCCCCACCACTCACGGAAGACCAACATCAGCATAATGCTAACCTGTTTCTTGGCCCATCAACTAGTCTACTGCCTGGCATCAGCATAACACTAAATCTATTGCCTGGCGCATCAACGTAATATTAACCTATTACCTGACACATCAACTAACCTACACCTGATACCCCACTCCTCAGACCACCCCAACTTAATAAAGATGGGAAAAATCAGGTAGACGGTGCTCAGAATTTGGTGGCGAGGCCCCTCTGAGCCCGCTGGTGAATGAATAAACTTTGATTCTCCCACTCTCTGTGTGCCGCTCAATTTGTCCTCAGGACCACCCGCTGTAACACTTGCTGTAATACTAGCTTCCAGTGTTGCTGTTTGGAAGTCTGAAGCTTTTCCAAGCCCCATTTCTTCATGTCTCACATGTTTTTCCAGTTCATAGTATTCTGAGATGTCACAGCCATGTGTAGTGGTGTGAGTTTATTTTTATGGTGGGCACTTGGTGGAATCTTTCAATGTAGAAACTTTTGTCTTTGAGTTCTGGAAATTATTTGCAGTTATTATTTCTTCGTTTTCTTTGGAGCTCCAATTATATGGATGTTGGACCTCTGAAACTGGTCCTTTAATGTTCACTCTCTTCCATTTTCACGTCTTTGCATTCCCTTACTCTACTTTCTAGGGAAATCCTCTTACATAGATTTTTCATTTCTGCTTCATTTTTTAAATTGCTAAGCAGTCTCTGCATATCATTTCCATGATACTCTATTCTTGTTTCAGGACTATGTTGTCTCCTTTTCTCTAAGGACATTATTAACAGGCTTTTTCTTTTCACTTTCCTCTCCTAGCATAGTCCTGATTCCTTTAAGTTTCCTTCTTGTCTGTTCTGGTCTCTATCATTCATATGAAAGGAATCTCACAAATATAAGACAATCCTTAGATTTCTGTCCATATTTAAGAATGGAGAACTAAAAACTGGCTGGAATCTCTGCAGATGAGAAGGACTTGTCATCTGGAGCATCGCCATAGGGTGATCTGGCCAGGCCACTTAGTTGAGGAACTTCCAGGAGAAGTACTTTCCATTCTCTTCTTGGACTAGTTAGTGTTTTCTCTACCCCTGCTTCAGAGCCAAATGGTTGGCTGTTACAGTCCCAGAAGCCAAGTAGGTGAAGAACTCTGGATAGGGTGAGGAATGTCTCAAAACCCACTATGTATATGATCAATTAATTTGGATGTTCAATTAATATGTTCAATTAACTGTTGCATTAGTGAACCCCCATCCTCAACAGTGCCTGGGATTCCCAAGTCCAGACATCCTCTGGTTTACTCTCTCCACAAAAGAAACCTCCAGTCTTTTTCCAGAGTGTGGTAAGAACAGTAGTCACCAGGCTATATAGAGTAACAGAAGGCATACAAGGTCTTACTGCTTCCAGGGGTAACTGTGCTACCAATTCTTAGGCGTGTGGGGACTGTGCAGTAAATCACACTGGTTCTCAGCTTTCCCTCCTGCTGACTTAGGTAAGCTTCCATTTTTCTCATCTACTTTCCAGCTCGCAAAAATCTATTGCTCACATGAAAATATGTTCAACATCACTGGTCATTAGGGAAATGCAAATCAAACTACAATGAGATACCACTTCACACTTGCTAGGTTGGCTATAATAAATTCTTTAATGGAAAATAACAAGGGTTAACGAAGATGTGGAGAAATTAGAACCTTCATACATTGCTGGTGGGAATATAAAATGGTGCAGCTGTTGTGGAAATAGTTTGGTGGTTCCTCAATAAATTAAACATAGAAATACCATATGACCTATCAATTCCATTTCTAGGTATACATCCAAAAAATTGAAAACAGGTGTTCAAACAAAAAGTTGCACAAGAATGTTCACAGTAGAATTATTCACAATAGCCAAAATGTGGAAACAACCCAGATATCCATTACTTGCAAAATGGATAAACAAAATTTAGTATATCCTTACAATGGAATATTATTCAGTCACAAAAAGAAATGAAGTACTAGCATATACTGTAATATGAGTGGACTTTAAAAACATTCTCAGCCAGGTGCAGTGGCTCACACCTCTAATCCCAAAACTCTGGGAAGCTAAGATGGGAGGGTTGCTTGAGGCCAAGAGTTCAAGACTAGCCCGGGAAACATAGCGAGGCCCTATCTCTATAAAAAATTTTTTTATAAAATTAGCCAGGCATGGTGGTGCACGCCTGTAGTCCTAGCTACTGGGAGGCTGAGGCGGGAAGATCACTTAAGCCCAGGAGTCAGCAGCTGCAGTGAGTTATGATCCTCCAGCCTGGGCAACAGAGTGAGACCCTTATCTCTTAAAAAAAAAAAATTATTCTCAGTGAAAGAAGCCAGACACCACAATAGACCACATACTGTATGATTCCATTTGCATGAAATATCCAGAATAGGCAAAATTTGTGGAGACAAAAAAACAAATTAGTGATTGTCAGGGGCTGGAGGGAGAATGAGGACTGACGCTTAATGAGTGAGTACGGGGTCTCCTTTTGGGGTCATGAAAATGTTCTGAAACTAGATAGAGGTGGTGGTTGCATAATGCTGTGACTATACTAAATGCCACTGAATTATATACTTTAAAATGGTAACTTTTATGTTATATATATTTTCACCACAATTTAAAAAATATATGTTGCTGTTGCCTCCATTCTTACAATCTCCATCCTATGAGTTTATGCCTTTTTTAATCTTTGTGCTCTGTTTTATTAGGTTTCATCTGCCATTCTCACCCATTTTAGATATACACTGTTTAAAATACAAAAATGAACAAATATTTACCAGGGGTGATGGAAAATACAAAGCATTATAAGGCAGAATCCTATGATGTCTTCAAGGAGTTTACAATCAAGTTGGAATTTTTTTAATATAATAAAAGAAAACCGGCCAAGCATGGTGGCTCACGCCTGTAATCCTAGCACTCTTTGAGAGACCGAGGCAGGAAGATCACTTGAGTTCAGGATTTCAAGACCACCCTAAGCAAGAGGGAAACCCCTTCTCTACTAAAAATAGAAAAATTATCCAGGCCTAGTGGTGTGTGCCTGTAGTCCCAGCTACTAGGGAGGCTGAGGCAGGAGGATGGCTTGAGCCCAGGAGTTTGAGGTTGCAATGAGCTAGGCTGACGCCATTGCACTGTACCCAGGGTGACAGAGTGAGACCTTGTCTCAAAAAAAAAAAAAACAAAGAAAGAAAGAAAAGAAAACCACATTATGTAATAAATAATTGTGGTCAGAATGGGTCAGAGAATATGTGCCATGAAGATCTAAGGAAAGGACTATAGCTGTGGATATTACGAAAGGCTTTGCAACAATCACTAAATCAGAGCTGGGTAAGAAATACCCTAAAAGATTAATCTAGCAAGTTGGGTCAAGAATAAGTAAATACAGAAAAACACAAATATATTTAGGGTATGGTCAGGAGACCATCTGGGCCAGTTGGTAACACACTATATTATAGAAAAAAGTACTCTGGGATCAGATTATAAAGAGCCTATTTGCCTTCTCAAAAAAAAAAAAAAAATATATATATATACACACACACACACACATATACACACCCTCTTCCAGAAACAATTATCTCAATCCCGGTCTTATAGAGTCAGGTGAAATTGTTTGCATTAACCAACCCATTCAGAACCCTACACACTGGATTTAATCCTGGACATTTCCATTATCAGCTCTACAAGACGACAAATGGCCCAAATCCTTATAAACTGCATATTCCAATCTGCTGCAGTATTTCATTACCCTTGGCATGACAGACCTGGGCTCACGTCCCTGCCTACACTTCCACACAAAAGGCACTTATGAATCACACTTGCCTCCCCCTATCATTCTGAGTCAGCCTTGGAGGTGGGGGCACAAAATGCCTGCTGACTAGTAACCAAATGGCCTCTCAAGGCCCAAAATGCTCTCTCCTTCTCAATTAAATGGGGACTTCAGAGAACCAGAATGGCGATGCTATACAGCCATGAATAGTCTGCTGGAGACTTGTCAAAGGGCTGGGAATAAGGGTAAAATCATCACCCAAGCCCCTGTATCCAGCTCTGGGCTCCCCAGCTACATAAGCCAATAAATTCTCTCTATGGGTCTTACTTGCAAATTTATGTTGGGTTTTGGTCACTTGTACCTAAAAGGGTCCTAATTAATATATACCACTGCTAAGCCCCACAACCGCTGGGCTCAATCATCTTATACTTAACAGCCCCTTCAAACTCTAGTTCCCTTTCAATCAGTGAGACTGTAAGCTCCTTGGGTGTCTTTGTATTATATATCTCCCCCACATCAACTAGTACATCTCAAGCACTTAAATGACGGATGGGTGGATGGATGGATAAGTCAAAATTAAGAAAAGGAAGACTAAGAAAATGAGACCAAAAAACCCCTAAAATTTCTACCTAATTTTTTATTTATTCATCTTCTTTCTTCCTATTCCAAATGCTCTGTTTTGAATCCCTCGGAACAGGATTTCCAGCAGGGCCTCGTCTGACGACAGAGGCCACAGCTGTTAACAGAGAAGCCATCCACAGAGCTCCACTAGGGTAATCTACACCAACTTTCCATGTCCTACCCCAGTGACCCTGGGACAGGAACAAAGGAGAAAGGAATGCCTAATATTTTGAGAACCTATGTATGCCAGGCACTGTAACTGGTGCTTTGTAAATACTCCCTCACACAATCGTCACCAGAGTCCTGAATTATAGCTTTAATGATCTCCAATACACAGATGAGAACCCTAAGACTCAGAGAGGTTAAAAACTTGCCCAAGGTCATACAACTAAGCAGAGAAGAGACTCGCACTTGGGTATGTCTGTCTCCACAATCCACTGCACCCCAAAGTCAATTATTTACATGGATAAATGCCTACATGATGTGAGTTGTGTGCCCCCAAAAAAGACCAATCTCTCCCAAAATATCTCTTCCCCTGAGGCTAGAAATTCTCCCATTATAAATTCATTCTTTGAGCTGCTTTGTCCAAAATTCCTCTATAATCTTATTAACAATAATTTACATGTGTATTAACCCTTCATTAGTCATGAATCACCTTCATATAAATTCATTTGATCTTCACAGCACCTCTGTAAAGCTAGGATGTTATCCAGATGCTGCAGAGGAGAAAACCGAGGTCCAGGGGGGAAAGAGGCCTATTCAAAGCAAGGTCCTTGACTGCTGACATTCTGAGTCTTCCAACTCCACGTTTTCACATACTTCCGTAAAAATTATCAGCTGGGCAGGGCGCAGTGGCTCACGACTGTAATCCTAGCACTCTGGGAGGCCGACGGGGGAGGATTGCTTGAGCTCAGGAGTTCGAGACCAGCCTGAGCAAGACCAAGACCCCATATTTACTATAAATAGAAAGAAATTACCCAAACAGCTAAAAATAGAAAAAAAATTAGCCGGGCATGGTGGCACATGCCTGTAGGCCCAGCTACTCGGAGGCTGAGGCAGAGGGATCGCTTGAGCCCAGGAGTTTGAGGTTGCTATGAGCTAGGCTGATGACCCGGCACTCTAGCCCAGGCAAGAGACTGAAACTCTGTCTCAAAAAAAAAAAAAAATGATCAGCTTGGGGGAGGGCTGACATTTTATCAGACACTAAGGGGACTGGTGCCTCAGGAAGCAGCAGACAGAAGGAAGGATGCCGGGAAGAGGGAGCGGGAGGGTGCAGTTGGAGGACACTAGAGTCTCACTCTGTCCCTCACAGGATCTAGCTGGGACTTAAGCTGAATTTAGACACCCTGCAGTTACCACTAGAGCAGCCACTCATCCCAGTCTGGGACAGGCCTGGGTTGTGCCTGCTTTTCCAGCATAATTATTCCAGCTCCCTCTTTCATTTTCAAAAGTGTCCTGATTTGGACAATGCATTATATGGTCACTTCAGCTGTTACACACCACAGATAGAGATTGACGGGAGGTGGGGGGTGGTCCCATACGCAGTCACCGCGCAGCTCCTGGCTATGTGTGTTTCAAGTGAGTGCAATTGAATCCTCTTGTTCCCGTTTCGGATGAAATTAAAAGCAGCATCAGAGCAATTCACATGGAGGCCCCTGGGCAGCAGCACTGGGCACCCTCTGTACAGGCTTTTTCTCCTTCGGTAATTACTGGTTGCTCAGCAAGCTTAGCACCAACTCCCACATAAGCCACCATGTAATTATGGGGAAACTTGAAACAAGGACATCCTCAATGTGTCCTTCCCCAGCGGGACACGTGTGCACACACGCTCACACACCTGTTCTCACAGGCTCTCCACTCAAGGAGAGCCAGTAGTAGTGGCCACAACTTACATGTGGACAGCACTTTACAGTTGATGAAGCTATTTTACCCACATTACCCCATTTGCTTTCCAACACGCTCTTGAGGAAAGAGGGCAAACGGTATAAGCTCCAATTTACAAGCAAGGAAACTCAAGTTCAAAGAGGGGAAATGATTGCCCCAGGCTGCACTACCAGGAGGTGGCAAAGCAGGACCAGACATAGTCTTCTGGCTGCTGCTCAACGCCCTTTCCACCAACCGCACACGCCCAAGCCCCAGGCCCAGCTCAAGTCCAGCTTCTGTTGTGGGGAGGCCCAAGGGGAGGCCTTCCACCTCCACTCCCCACACTTCCAGGGCCTGAGGTCACTGCCTCAGCTACCTCAGCTGTGTCCTGCTTGCCCCAGAGGTTCAGCCTCTCCCCACGTGCCTCCCCTTCTGCTATTTTAGTCATTACAACTCAGTGTTTAGTAAATGAATCCTCTATGTTCAGCCCCAAGGCAATGGATGGTATGGCCCCAGGCCCCACCCATGGGGCTAACAATCCCACAGTGGACAAGGAAGGAGGGCCTGGTACCCAGGTCTCCTCTGCCACTCACAGCTGGGTGACCAGGACCACTTGCCTCGCCTCTTTGTGCTTTAGTTTCCTTCTCTTTAAAACAAGGAGGTTGAACTAAATTAGAGGCTGCAAGCTGGTGGACAGGAGGCTGCACTCCTTTCCTAGATGTCTTGAATTGGCCTACACTGCACTTTTACATTGTTGTTTAAAACCCCTCTACACTACCGCCACCGTTCCTAATTATCTTACAAGAAGCTGCTTTGCTCTTTCATGTTCTCTGCACAGAAACTTCTGAATCTGCAACCCTTAAACCAGATGATCTCTAAGTCCCTCCCAGCCCAGCAGTCTGTGTTTGGGAGGGGGCAGTGGCCTCAGGCTCCAGAATGCAACTTACTAGCGGTGTGACCTCAACTAAGTTATGAGTGTCTGCCTCAATGTCCCCCATCTGCTAACTGAGAATAATCACAGTACCTATTTCACAGAGCAGTTATGAGAACTGAGTAATACATGTAACACATACGGAACACTCCCTGCCTCAGAGTAGGTGCTACATACTCATCAGCAATCACTCTTTACTACTACCACGCTGCCTCTACCACCACTACCAAGTAAAAAAGTTAATAGTGCAACATACATAACAAAGAGCCAAGGTCTCTGCTTTAAAAGAGAACTTCTTTTCTTTTATTCCAAGGATGTATCTGAATCTGATCTTCATCCCTGCTTCAGTACTCTGACAGTGATCTTTCTACCTTCCTTTGCGTTTCTTAATTGAGGTAAAATTCATATAAGACTATTCTAAAGTGAACAATTCGATGGCATTTAGCACATTCACAAATGTTGTACAACTATCGAGCTCCAAAACATTTTTATCACCCATTCTCAAGCCCCTGGCAACCACTAATCTACTTCCTATCTCTATGGATTTACCTATTCTGGATATTTCATAAAAATGGAATCATAAAATATGTGACCTTTTGTGTCTGGCTTCTTGCACTTAGCATATGTTAAAGGCTCATCCATGCCGTAGCATATATCAGCACTTCGTTCTTTTTTACAGCTGAATAATACTCCATTGTGTGGATATACCACATTTTGCTTTATTCATTCACCAGTTGATGGACTTCCTATGCTTTCTTCTACTACCCAAAATAGAAATTCTACAGTGTCATCAGAAAGGTCCAGTCACTCCCACCAGGACCCCTTTCAGGCCCAGCCGCTCTGACCCCACACACATCCTGAACAGACACTAGAGGGGACATAGGCTCCAACCTCCCTGAATGAGGACTTTGGTTTTCCCAATACCGGACACATGAGAACATACGACATTTAGGGACTGATGTTTTGGGGTTTGGTTGTGAGGTTTAAAAAAAAAGAACAAGAAAAAAGAAAAATAATATAGTAAGAAAAGTGGTAGAATCTTCTCTCGGGAACCAAGAAGAAGAAAGAAAAAACAAACAACGGCAACAACAAAAAGTGCCTTTGAATCAACTGAACCACAGACAAGAGTAAAGCTAAACTGTATAGTTATATTCTGGAAAACAAAGAAATATCCCCAAAACAGGAATAAATAATCACTCTCTGATTATCACAACAGTTAAGGTGATTCCAGAAGTTCAGAGAGGTTCTTGCCCACTATTGTAGACAGAATAATGCCCTTTCCTATGAAAGGTCCATGTCCTGATCCCTAGAACCTGTGGCTACATGGCCTTCTATATATGGCAAGCGGGTCTGAGCTGATGTGATTAAATATCTTGAGATGGGGAGATTATTCTAGGATTATCTAGGTGCGTCCAATGTAATCATGAGGATCCTTTTTAAGAGGGAGGCAGAAGGGTCAGAGAAAGAGAAGTGAAAATAGAAACAGAAGTCAGAGTAACAGAGCCAAGAGCCGAGGAATGCACACAGCGTCTGGAAGGACACACCGGTTTCCCCTACCACCTCCAGCCCTGCCAACAATACCTTGATTTTAGCCCAATGAGACCCACTTCAGACTTCTGATCTCCAGAACCGTAAGATAACAAATTTGTGCTGTTTTCAGCCACCATGTTTGCAGTAATATTACGGCAGCAGTAGAAACAGCACAGCCATCTAGAACACCCAGCACTCCTGTGGGTTACCAGACAGTCCCCAGCACGTAGAAAGGTGCTCTGAGAAGCCGAATGTTCTCCACAGGGATGACACTTGTGCCTCCTTGACAAAAATGTGGTGTCTGTCCTAATAAGAAAGAAAGTCAACATGCACACAAGAGACAGCCAGAGAGAGGGGGAGACAAAGACAGCGTCTGTACACACAAGGGAACCTGGAATGAGAAGCAAAAATCAACCCTGAAGTTTGTTACATTGGAATGAGGGGAAAAGAATCTTAACAATCACAAATTTTTTCGTAACTGCCACAAAGCATTTCTCAGCAACTTCAAGCCAGAAGGGCCCTGGTGAAAGGTTATAACAAGTTACTACCCCAAGTGGTAAGGCTCTGAAAATGAACTTTCAATTCTGTTAATTTTCCAGTTAAATGAATCTGATTCTCTCTATGGAAAGGGAATTAAACTTCTCCAAACCGAGAAAAAAAAACCCTTTTCCACATAACAACTGATATGGTAAAGATAAAACTTCGCTATGTAATGGCCTCATTACTCTTGCTGCAAACCATCTGTCAAATTTTGTTTAACAAGTAGGGTAAATTCAAGAGAAATAAATAACAGTTTTCTGCAAACCCTCATGTCCACACAGGTACACTTTAAATGAGCTATGCTTGACATAAAGCACACACACACACACTTACTTTCTCAATTTCCTGGCAACGCACTCTTGCTTAAATACACAACCATCAAGCACAGAGAGAGGCGCAAATCAAGCCCACTGCTGCGCCTCCTCCTCCTCCTCCCATTTGGTTCCTCTGGGAACTCAGACCCAAACCAGTTCTGCTCCTTCCCAGCTGCCTGTTCCCAAGCACCATCACGACTCACTCGCAGCCCTCCTAAAACAAACAGCACATAAATCAGCAACAAAAACTAACTCAACTTCAAACCAGCCCGTTTCAACATTAATAGTGCCTTTGTTGTCAATAAACCTATATTTGACTTCTCCCATTTTTATGTGTATTTTATTTATAAATTACTAATGCCTTTCCTGGAGCAAAATGGTCAAAGTAATATTCTACACAGAGCCATACTCTGTCAGCAGGAAAAGGGGGAAAAAAAATACAGCTCAAATGGAATCAAAGACAGAAAACTATTAGCCATGAATATACAGGCGTTTCCCAATTCTGCTTGATCACCAAAGCCAGTAACTTTCCATCCCACTTATCAGGAGGGAGTCACAGGACATGGACTTTTATGCCACAGTCAATCAGACAGATGGAAAGTAGAAGTCACAGCTCTGAGGAGCCATTCAACTGTGGCTCTGCCTATTTCTCGGAGACTAATAGCATTGATGGGCTTGGCCAAACAGATGCAAGTGTAGACAACGTAGTTGTGGGGGTGGTAGTTTCACTGCAAAGTGAGAACCTACTACACACGTACATGGCAGAACCCTCTAGCACAGCGGTCCCCAACCTTTTTGGCACCAGGGACCTGATTCATGGAGGACAATTTTTCCACAGATGGGGGGCGGTGGCTGGCAGGAGGGTTGTGTGTGCAGAGCTCAGGTGGTGATGTGAGGCCCTGTTTCCCTAACAGACCATGGACAGGTACCAGGCTGCGGCCCGGGGTTCGGGGACCACAGCTCTAGCCGCCCCTTAGGAATGAGAAGAACTTCCAGAAGCACTAGTTCTCTCTTTCCCAAACTTCAGAGCAAGCTAGGACATGGTGCTTGCTGGAAGGAGATGAAAAGGTTGAGCCAACTGCAGAGGGAAGCAGAAGAGTCAGAGGCCAGGATTTCACATGAAGTTCCAGTTCTTTCTTTGCCCAGAAACCAGAAGACCCAATTCTCTCCTGCGGGGATCTTATGTTCTAGTAGGTTTGAAAGTGAAAGTGCCTCATAGTAAGGGAACAGAAGAAAAGGATGACAGTCCAAGTGTCCTGAGCCATCTAGCTTAAAGGAAACCTTCTCCCTTTGGCTCCTGGATCAAGTGGTTCAAAATACAGGTTATTTTTGCAAAACATGGGAGACGGAACCATTACGTGAGCTGGTGACATCTGTTGTTTTGGGAGGGGGAAAACAGCACCAAAATGCCAAGTTGGCCCAATTTGCAAATAGACACACAGGGTCCTACCTTCCCAATGTCACGGGTGCAGTGCAGGTTAAGAGCAGGAAGGCATCTGAGAGACTGTCTTGTCCAGACTCTCATTTAATCACTGAGCAAACAGTGGCTCACAGTCCCATGATACATTGAGGGGTAAAGTTGCTACCAGAATCCCAGTTTCCCTATTCCTCCTATATTTTATTTTTAATCCATAAAAGGTGAGACTCCTCCTGAAGCCAACAAAGTTGGTGCCAGCATGGATGCAAAGGGGAGCAGGGAAGAAGGGGGGGCTCCTTTACTGTGCCAACTACCTTGTTTTTCCTCCAGGCATCTGGCCAAGGAATGAGCAGGTACAAAAGCTCAGACCAGTGGCCTGGCCTTTTAGGGATGTGTGGCTATTTCAGAGGAGGGTGACCCACTCTCCTGCCTCAGACACCAGGCCTGTCCTACCTCCCTGGGCTTGCTCCAGTCCTCTATGGCCGGTGTCCCCATCTCTCCCAGCCTTACCCCTGGAGCAGCCTCCTCCTTCCCCAAGGAACTGCCACCTGCCACTATACATTCAGTTGGCCAAGAGAACAGACCCAGATTCAGCACTTGGGAGGACCACTACATGGGCACAGGGGCTTCAGCTTGGAGCTGGGAGGTTCCACCAATCCAAAACTCAATCACCCTTCAGATATCAGCTCAAATTCTACTTCTTCCTCCAAAAAAGTCTCTCTCAGATCCTCATGTTTAGACATCGTGGATCACTCCACCCCCTCCCAGCACTCTTAAGTAACCGTTAAGTAACCGTAACATTGAACATGTCAGGAACACGTTTTAGTCCAAAACTGCAGCATCTGAGACACAGGGCCCCTCCCAGGGACCCACTAGCACCTATGCTTTTCTTCGCCTCTGACTCTCTTCCTCCCCTGAGCCTGGGAAATCTTTACCTAGCATTCAGAGCCGGTCAGTTCTTCTATCACCATGCATTCTTCCAAATCTTTCTTTTTTCTTATATTTGGGCTTAAACCTTCAAAATTCGAAAGCCACGATCAGACTCCTCTGTTTTCTGCCGTGTCATCACTTGTTGAGGAAAGTAAACATCAAATACCCAAGTTGACAGAAAGGGCAGAAGCACAAGGGATCCAAAGAAACGTAGATTGAAAAGAATGAAGGGAAAAGAAAAAAAGTTCAGTGATGATCTCAAATTAAATATCCCGTCACACAAACATTTATTGAGTGCCTCTTCTGTGCTGAGTACCCTGCCAGGCATTTTTGCTTCTGTTCCCTTATTTGAACTCAAGACAACCCCATCTCCATGTCACAGAGGCAAAAACAGACTCAGGCGGCAGCCACACGTAGTCAGTAAGCCCCAGAGGGCACTGCGCCCTCTGCCTCGGGCTGGAAGAGCTCAGGACAGGGCTGTGAGCTCACCCGCGTGCAGGGTATGAAGTGGAGCGGTTAAGAGTAAGGGGCTGACAAGTTCAACCCCCTTATTTTGCAGATACAGAAACTGATGCCAGAAAACTGAAGCGACTTGCCCAGTGTCTCCTGACCAAAAGAAAAAATGAGCATTAAATAAAGAGAAGGGAAATGATGAAGTGAAAAGCATGGTTGACCTCAAATAGACACACGGACATGAATCCCAGCTCTGCCACCAATCAAGACATGCCACCTCTCTGGGGCTCAGTCTCATCTGTAAAACGAGACATGGAAGAAACACACAGCAAATCACAGCATCAACAGATATCAGAGACACTGCTCTGGCATTAACATTCAGTAACCCTCAGAGAGCTACGGTCTTACTGTCTAGAGTGCTTTCTAGACACAATCTTAAAAGAAGAATGTCAACCGGTATGCACACACCACATCATACGAAAACACGCATCTGCGTAAGCAGAAAGCAGCAGAGAAATCTAACTCATGGTAAGAGTTTTAAACTTAATATTCACTTAGTTTGTTTTTCCTCCTGGTAAAATTGCTTAAGTGTGTTTAAAACACACACACACACACACACACACACACACACACACACACACGAGAAAAGATCTCTCTGGCCATGTGGGTTTCTGTTCCCAGGCAATACCGCGCCAAGGGATGGGGGGAGTGTCAGCTAGCAATGGTGGCCCATGAGGGCCAGCAAAGAGCAGCCAAGCACTCCCACTGTCACCACCCTAAAACACCTGGTTGAGCCTGATTAATGAGATGAGGACCAGATGCTTAAAAAGTCTCCTAAATTAAAAGAAAAAAGAAACAAAGAGAAAAGGAAAGGAAACCAGAAGCCTGCCTTTAATACAGTGCACTTTGTTATCTGTAATGTCTTTCAACCACAGATAACAGAATCAACCACATGGAATCTAAGACGCATGCCAGGTGAAAAAACATCATAAAGACATAATAAAAAGTTCCACCAGTGCCCATAAATTGCTGGGGGACTGTTACAAGGGCAGAGCCATAAATTCTTGACGTTTCCCAAATTAGAGGGTACCAACACGTATGCAAATATATTTGTGTGGGTAATTGAGGGCTAAAAATCCTACATTAAGCCCAGCTAACTCCTTCAAACGCTGTTAGGGGAGCCTCCAACAGGCGCACACACACAGCACACACTGTAGGAATTCAATTTGGAAACCATCATCTAAAGCACAGAGGAGAACAGGAAAGTCATATTGCTATAATGCTTAGATTATCAATCATCTTGACAGTTTATTGGCTTTATCACCACACATACCATTAAAATGATGTCTGGCCTAGACTGTCAGGAGCAAACATTAAACAGACCAGGATTAAAAAGCAGATCCCAAACAGCACTCCAGTCAAGTTTCCCTTCCACTCTGAAATTAGTTAGAGCTGACTAAGAAACTGGCGCTAGACTTTGAAGAAATATACAGCCCAAAAGGCTGCGAGTCAACTCAGACCTGACGAGCTGATAGGTAATGTCATGTTATGGCAAATCTGACTCTCCCGCGGTTGATTTATCACATACTCTGTGCGACACAATGATTGCTAATGGTGGAAGGGAGAAGGAGGAAAAAAAGAAAAACACCACCATAATTTGCCTCTTCTCGCAACCGAGGGCTTGCATCAAAAGGGCCACGCCAGCTCCCTGAAGTGGGGTAGGAATGCTAATAAATTCACACTACGGAGCAAACATATTAACATTACCCCCACACAGGTTATTAAAGTAATTTTACAGATTCAGAAGAACTGAACAGGCAGCGGAAGAGACATTCATAATTCAAGAGCTCTAGACAGCGAAAGAGTTACGAACCCCATACGTTTTTAAAATGCTTCTGCATGTGTCACTTTGGCAAGAAAATCTCAACACAATTAAAACTATACTAGCACATCAATAGGGCTCAATTGAGAGCTGTGTACCTGCCTTTTACTAGGCCAGGGCTTTATAGATGCCTCAGGAAGAAAGGGGAAATGGGAAATTCACCGCTAATTAAAGGGAACCTTCTGCGCCTAAGGAAAAATGGTGGCATTTCTAAAATATATATAAAAGAAACACGTTTTCAAACCTCTGCCAAGGGTTTGGCTTTTTCACAGTCCCTAGAACTGTTGTGTGTTTGTTTGGAAGTTACAGAGCTATTCTGTTTGTGATTAATAGTTTGCTTTCCAGTACAAATAAGTCATTAAGAAGGGTGGGGTGGGGCGCAGAGAGAATTGACAGCGTAGGAACTGTCCCCAAAAACAAGTAAGAAATTCATACCACATTTTTCAACCTTTGACTCCCTTGCTTATTTACCCAAGTGAGGTCCCATGCCTGCCCCTCTGGGTGACTTCAACACGACCCCATAGGTGAAAAATCTCATTGGGACACCACATCAGAGGAGCCTTCTCTTCTTCCTTGCCCCTAGGCGGGCTTCCTGGTACCACAGAAACTCGGTTAATTCATTATTCAGAAAAGGAGCTGGAAAATGATGGGACAAAAGCAGACCGGGGCGTGAAGGAGCTCCTTGAGCAGAGCTCCTGCCCTTGCTAGAGTGTCCCTGCCATACTCCAGGATCTCCCCCAATGGGCTGTGCCACTACTGTGTGATGATTCCCACCAGCCATCTGTCGCCTGTCTCCAAGCTGAGCCATCCTGTTTTGTTGGTTGTATATTTGCCTGGGGGGGGGTGTTTGGGGGAGGAGATGACAATGCATCATTTACCCAGAGAGAGTCATTCCCTGTACAACAGATGTCACTAGAAAAATATATATATATATATGATGCCAGAACACAAGGCTTGGACACAGCTGAGCAAACACTGAACTTTACACCTGAATGAGCATCTAGGTTTGGGAAACCAGGCAAGACCCACCCACATCCTTGAGCATGCACACACCCAAGGACATCACAACTCTTACACAAGAGCCAGGAGAGAGCTGACCAGGGGAAGGGCAGGAAGCATCCAAGTTCCTCACACCAGAAACTTCCTCTGCCATCACCTCTGGCTCAGATTTCTAAAGCATTTTCACTATCAGTGAGGAGGGAACCTCCCACAACAACTCCCTCCTACCAACCCCCCCTCCAAGAAACAGAATCTCTACTTTCACACTCCAAGACATCAAGGCACCAAGAGATTCCTGGAGAGAGATGTAGCAACCACTCAGTGAAATCAATCACCCAGTTCACTGGGCACCAGCCAAGGGACCAACATGGTGCTGAACTCTATGGGGGACACATAGGACTCTTAAAGCATGGTCCATGTCTCCACAGAGCCCACAGCCAACCCAGCTGGGGAACACGATTGGCTTATCACCAAACAGATGGAAAGTTTCATGGTTTGCTCTCCCTACCAACCCATGAGCTCCTGCAGGGCAGGGACCACATCTCAATGATCTGCTGTAAAACACCAAAAAACAGACACCAGAAATGAATGAAAAAAATAGATGAATAATTTTTTTAAAACCAGATAATAACACAAGAAAAGGGTTAAAAGGCAGTACTGTTAGTTGGTTTGGAAATCCCAGATTTGGTGCCAATTTGGACCATTCTTCTATCCAGTGACTTAAAAGAAATCAGACAATGGAATTGCATGAAGTTGAACAGACTTCTTCTCTTTTCCCTAAATGCTCTTACAACACTCTCCTACTCCCCAACACACCTTCATAATGCCAAGTCCATGCTGTACTGAGTGTCCATATGTGGGGTCACCTCAGCTTGGCAGTAATCAGAAAAGTATGGCAGGACAGAATTAGCGGGAGTACTACTAAGAAATGAAGAAACTGCGGTTTATTTTAGCCTATTCTACTTAAGTTTCATTGCCTTCTACCCTAAAAATAGCTCCAAATGACTCCCAAGAGTCACCCAAAACACTCAGTTCACTGGGGTTTTTCTCACTATGAAAATAATAAGCCTTAAGTTTCTGTGCTTGTGTTTTAGGTTCTACCACAAGAGGTAGGGGAGAGGAGAAGTGAGTCTGGCCCGTGGTAGACTCTTAATAAGCACATGTTGAACTGAACTGAGCCATGAAATAGTGATTTGAAAAGTTAAATAATTTAGCATGAGCGTTAAACAGAAAAGACACACCATCAGTGTGAGAACTGCTGCATCACCCCATGCAGAGACAGGAGCCATGAGTGTTAAAAGTTCACCTGAAAGAGCAGCTGGAATGGGGCAGGGGGACCAGGGAGAGGGTTAAGAATCAGCCGGTCCTTGCAGCATGGGTCAGGGGAGAGTGGCATTCCAGGCAGTAAGGACATGGGGGGATGGGGTACAGCAAGTACACTGAGATGGAAGAATAAAGGGTTCCTGGAGGGAAGTCAAGGGAGCTAAGACAGGATGGAGCAGAGACGGTACAGATCCAGCAACATGAAACGAACATCTAACACTCACTCCTGATCTTCTCCTAGCACTGGGTCCTCTTCCAGTGTTTTCTATGTAGTGACTGTGCCATGGTGGTAGACTGTTGGTTGTGGCCTGATTACCTACAACTATGCGTGGCCATGCAACTAAGTTCTGGCCAATGGGACGTGAGCAGCTTCTGGGTGGCAACCTTGAAGGAAAACAATCTCGAATATGGACGTAGCAGTGAGCCAGCTATAGCCATGCTGATGAGGACAATGATTCTAGAGATGGCAGAGCCATAAAACAGAAGGATTCTAGGAGCACAGTGCAATGGAGACATCATATCAGCCCTGGAGAGTTTACACCTGGACTGAGAGGGAGAGCAATCCATTTCCCTCATTAGCCACCTTGGAGTCTTGTGACAACAGCCAAACCAAAACAACCCTTATTCATCTTTCAAGCCAGGCACTCAGGTGTGATCCTGGACTTCTTCCTTACTCTCTTCCCTTTCACCTCTCTCTCACCAGGTTCTTCTGATGTGAATTTGTATCTATCATTCAAATTTTCCCTCTTTACTCCATTTCACTGCAATAGCCAAGTCCTGCATGATCTACTCACATCAACTCTGACCTCTGATCCATCATCCACACTATAGGTAGAGTGATTCTTTTTTTCCAAACAAATCTGATAAAGTCCCCTAATTAAAACTGCCAATGATTTCCCATTGTTCTTGGGGCAACAATAAAAATCTTTAAAGCATCATAAAAGGCTCAGCACAGTCTGATCCCTATCTGCCTCTTATGCCACACTCCACAACAAACTTCTACCAGTCCCTAATACCTACCATGCCTTCTTCCACCACAGAGCCTTTGCACAGACTGTTACCACTGCTTATAATTCTTTTTTCTCCCCTCTTTATTTAGCTAAGTCTTACTCATCCTTCAGGACTTAACCCAACACCACTTGCTTAGGGAAGACAGCACCCCTATTACTGCAGACACTAATAAACACATTTATCCTTCGAGACCATCTTACAATATTTCTAATCGGCCAAGTATCTGATATGCCTTATTTTCTATTAGTCTAATAAAATATAGAGTGAATTTTACATTTAGTTGATTCATGCCTGTTCCCCCCACCACCACCAATGACTGCAAGCTCAGTGACGGTACGGACATCCCAGTTGTCTCTCAGTTCTGAAGCTCTAGCACCTAGCATGTCGTATAGCACATAGAGGCACTCAACGAACATGACATTAATAGATAAATGAGCTAACAGACAAATGAATTAATGGCCTGGAATCTTCAATGGCTTTTACTTTGCTAATACCCCTTTATCTATCTGGTATCTCACTAATCAGATTCCTTTATGCTTCTAGATTGTTGACCCTTCCAAATGAAGGCAGGGCTCTCATATTCCGTCTGCTCTCCATCCCTCAGGTTCTTCCCCCATAAAGATAACCTACTGTGTAAATGCGGTTCCTTGTGTACTTTATTCCCAGTATAACTACTATAATATCGGCAAAAATAAATAAATAAATCTCAGAAGAACTGAGTGTCACTGGTACTTAATGACCCATTCGACAGCCACCTTGATGCAAACCAGAAGGTGGTTAATGCTCTAACAAACTGATTCTAAACCAAGGTAACAGACGGGGACAAAGGGATTACAGCTTCTGTAAACCAATAGTAACGGTTCACAACACTAACATTTCATTAACCGAACGGGAAATAGGGCAAACCGGATTCCTGACCAATCACAAAGCAGAACAACTGAATAGCGGGTGCTGTGGCCAAGTTCCCACAAATTTCTGAGTCCACAGGCCTAATGTTATTTGCATCCCAACGTCACATTTTTTCCTTTCAGTATCTACCATCATCACTACTACCTCTGCCATACACACCCACAACACAAACAGCAGCAACTGTCTCCAGCATGAGAAGTTGCAACCCCCAAACTACACAGTAGAGAGTTCTAAAAGAAGCCAGTGAAACTTCTCCCAAGGCCAGCTAACCTGTTTTTAAAATAAGGCAAGCCCAATTGTGGTACCTGCAATAAAGAAAATGAGCTATTAACTAACAGTGGGCAGCCGCTCCCTGGCTTTTGTACTTTTACACGGTGACCATAAAAAAGCCTTTACATGCTTGTGTGCCTTCTCACCTGCCACAGACACTGCAGTGTTTGGGTCTTTCAGGTTCACGTGAGAAGCAAAGCAAGTGACACAACTGAATGCTGCTACAGGCTGTGCAGGGGTATGGAGGCTGCACGGGAAAAAGACGGTCCCCCCTCCTGGGGACTACAAGACTGGAGAGGGAAGAACATGTACCAGTCAGGCCAAGAAGAGGAGAAGTGCACTCAGGAGAGCCTGGGGAGGCCTCTGAACCCCTTAGAAGAAATAGAAAAAGTAAACTGAGGCCCATGCTCTCACCTGCCCAAGTTCAAAGGCCAAGCAGTCCCTGAGGCCATGAATGTCAGGCTCAGCTGGGCCTGGAACTTGACACGAGTCATTCCCAAGGAAGTTCACTGTACCAGATTCTTCCCAAAGAAACACTATGGCTTGGCTAGAGCTGTTCCTCCCACTCTGTAGAAGAGTAAACAGAGGCAATGGTCTAGTGAATTCAAGTCCTGAGATTAATTTAAAAAAAAAAATCTAAAGAGCATAGAGGTACATATTAATAGCTTATTCTCTGGACTGGGTGGGACAACAATAATCTCCTCACAAACTGTGCCAAACAACAGGGGAATGGTGAAATGGATCACCAACAAGTGTTGCAAAAACACAAGAGCTCACCCCTGTGCTATTCTCCTCGGCTTCCTGGGCACACAGCTGGACTTAATCTCCCAGCCACCTTTCAGGAACACAGGGCCATACACTAGCTCTTACCAATGAAATGTGAAAGGAAATTAGACCTATGACTTTTGGGTTAATACAGTTAAGCATGGTGTGCCTTCTCCATGTTCTCTCCCCGCCCCCCCACTAGAAGAACTGAGATAGCTCCAAGGAGAGAGAGGAGAGCAGAGCCACAAGAGGAAAGGAGCCTGGGCCCCTGAATGATGGCAGGATACACAGCTCTCCTCCCCCACTCACTGCACTTCACACACACACTCTGCTTTCCACTTAAGAGAGCAATAAATAGACCTGGATGATGTCAAGCCACTAAGATTGGAGGGCTATTTTAAATAGATTCATCCTCTTCATTATGCTGGGCTCTGCCCATTGTTAAGATTTGGTTTGCATTTTCTCAGTCGGGTCATTGAGTCAAGACTGGGATAAAAAGTTTCACCATGGAAAAGCCACCAGCAAACATTCACAAGCTGACCCCATTCCATGTCTACAAACAGGCCCATTCCATCTTCCTTTCATGTTCCTCTGGTCTCTCTTGCAGTAGACAGGACATACACGGAGTCCACTACGTTTACAGACTTATCAGGTCAGTTACCAGTAAAAAGAAAAACAGAGATTTAAACACACACACAACAGGCAAGTGTGGGGGGAGCAATTGGGAACACATTTTGCAAAAGGATAAATATGAATTCCTATTGATATAACAAGCTGTTATCCAGTCCCTTGCCTGAGACCACCAATTAAAAATACTTGGCTCAGCCAGGTGCTATGGTTCATGCCTATAATCTAAGCACTTTGGGAGGCTAAGGCAGGAGGATCACTTGAGGCCAGGAGTTCAAGACCAGCCTGGGCAATATATTGAGACAAAATAAAAAATCAAAAATAGAAAAATTAGTGTGGTGGCACACACTTACATTCTTAGCTATTCAGGAGGCTGAGGCAGGAGGATTACTTGAGCCCAGGAGTTTGAGGTTGCTGTAAACTCTGATGGTGCCACTGCTCTCTAGACTGGGCAACAGGGCAAGACCCTGTCCCTTCCTCACACAAAAAAAATAATTGTTTCAAAGAAAGAATTGTACACAGTTTACTCAGGATGATTATCCTATGTTTAGGAAAGAAGAAACTGACTCCTGCTGGGGTGACAGGTAGAAAAGATAAAGGCACTATAAAAAAAAACAACAAAGTATCCTAGCACCCTGAACCTCAGAAGTACCCCAGAAGGCACACTTTAGGTGGGCTGGAGCCTAGACTGGCATTCCTAGACAGCCATCATGAATGACTGACGGCTGCAACAGAAAGTCCGTGTCTTGAAACATACAAAGAGGAGATCAAGGAACCTGTCCAGGTGACTGGTAGCAGGCAGCACAATCTCGCTCTGGAGTTGGGGAAACAGATTCAAATGAATAGATCAATTCACATTGCTAAGTATTTACTCTCTATTATATCGCCTGAATACCTGTTGTAAAAACTGAATTTGACTGTTTTGGAGCTGAAAGAACTCTTAGAAATTATCTGTCACTTTTCAGCTATGAGACCATTGTTTAACCTCCGAACCTCAGTTTCTTCATCTGCAGAACAGGGATAATAATACCCTATACCTTGTGCTAATATTCTAAGTAGAATTAGCTAATAGATACAAAGCATTTAGCAAAGGTAGGCCCACAATTTATTTTAGCTGTCATCAGAGTAACAGTTACCATCTTGAAGGGCTCAGGGGTTGGGGTGGGGGGTGGTGTGTGTGTGTGTATGTGTGTTTTTTTAATAGTGTTCTGTGGAAGCATGAGAGTCACTGGGAGATTGCCATGGGGGCAAAGGAGTGGTGATCAGGACAGTCTCCAGCCCCAACCCCACTCAGAAACAGCTCGCCTCGGGGCTGTTTTACATATTCAGGTTCCACATAATACATCATTTAACTAAAGGGTTCTATTGCTTAGCAGGAAACACTAATATAATCCCCTCTGCCCCCACCCCCTTCTTAACCACTGAGGAAACTGGAAGTTGGAAAGCAGAAGTTAACCAAGGTTTTCTGACTCAGCTCAATTATCTTTTCACTGAACCTGCTGGTGGCTGGGATAGAGGAGGAACCGGAACCTTCTTCCAGCCAAGCCTGGGGCTCTAGTCTCCAGGACCTGGGCTGTGCCTAATGGCCATCACTGTAAACCCTGGTGCCTCAGAGAAGAAAGGAGTGTTACCCGTCTCCTCCTCTCAGCACCCCAAAGCTCTCAGAAGCACCTCTCCACACGCTTGTTAGAGGCAGCTGTCTTCACACTCAAGTCACTGCTCAGACTCTAGGCCCGAGTCTCAGTACCAGGAGGATGAAGGTCACGACTGCAGCTTTAGTTACATTAACAGCAGCAGCAGCCAGCAGATACTGAGCATTTAGTTTTTGCCAGGTACTATGCTACGCACTGCACACATACTACTTCATGTAAACTCTGTGAACAGTTCTGTGAAGCACAGGGCTATTATCGCCTCCATTTTGCAGAAAACAAAGTTGAGGTTCAGAGAGAGTAAGTGCCGGGGCCCACTCACTCTTTTGGGGAATATGGAGCCAGGGGTGGCACCGGGCAGCCTGGCTTCATTTCCCACCTTCTTCGACAGCCCCCATATCGTTTCCCACCCTCAGACCCACACCCTGGAAAAGACACACAGGCAGTGAGAGATAAGCACAAGTCAAGGATGGCTGGATTTTAAGAAGGGAGGATGGGAACACGGGAAGCCGGAAGACATGGGTAGCAACTTCACATCTCAAGCACGCTGGAATGCAAAACAAAAGTGTCAGCGCTTGTTTCACCAATCCAGAAAAACTACCGGGAGGAGGAGAGATTTCAGGAAATGTCTAGATCCCCGGGTCCAGGCAGGCCATCCCCAGCACCACCAGCCTTCCTCATGGCCTCCAGGTTCCCAGCCTGTGCCTCCAGATCAGCACCGCCTCATGTGGTCCTGCATGCAGCAGGCACTCAAATATTTTCCCTCTACCCACCTGCCTTAGGAAAACCCACAGAACCTCCTCTGGTTCATCTTCCCCAAACCAGCTCACTCCCTCTTCAGGCTTCTGAGAGGGAGAGGCAAGGCCACACCCCTGCTCATGCTTTGCCAGCTTGCCCCCGCCAGGCACCCCCTCTCCCTTTAATTTCCCCCATTATTCCTGGATCAGTTTCCTCACCCTGTGCTAATTCCTCTCCCTCTCTGGTGTTTACACCCTTCAGATATTTGCAGGCTATTATCATGTACCCACTTAGTCAAGCAGCACACATTAAGTTCTTTTCATCTTTCCTCATAAATCAATCCCTTAATCCCTCCAAGCCCTTTAATCGTACTAGCTGCTCCTCTCTGAACTCCATCCAGTTTCTCCAAGTCTCTGATAATGTTGTGACATGGGGCTGGATGCAAGGCTCCAGCTGCTGACTCACCAAACTCCTTAAATGTCAAGGAGCTCGATGCATGCACACCAACGCACGCACGTGCAAACACGCATGCACACGCACACACACATGCACACACACGGCTCCACCTGAGAGGGTGGACACCTTGCCTTGCCAGCTGCCAGCCCCCAGCACCCTTTCTGCAGCCACATGATGAAGAGACTGTGGATATCTGCATAGATACAGAACACTCTCAAGTATTTTGGTAACATACAGAACGTAAAAGGGGGGAAAAACCCTGCAGGAACTTTTATAGCCCCAAGAGATTTTGACTAGCTATTCCCACATACTTCCTAAGAACAGAGATAATGCCTCTGAGATCAAGTAGGACTTAAGGCTCAGTAAAAGGCCATACTGGAGCCCCAAGCCATAGGCAAATTAAAACCACAATGAGACACCATTACTCACCCACCAGAATAGCTGTAATTAAAAAGACTGACAACACCAAATGTCGGTGAGGATATGGAGCAAGTAGAACTTTCATACTTTGCTGGCAGAAGTGAAAAATTGAACAGTCGCTTTGGGAAAAAGTCTGGCAAATTGTTATAAAACTAAACATACACCTATCCCAGGACCCAGAAATTCGGTTCCCAGGTATTTGCTCAAGAGCAGTGAAAATATATGTATACACAAAGGCCTGCATACAAATGTTCACAGCAGTTTAATAGCTAAAATCTGGAAACAGCGCAACAGGAGAACGGATGAACCATAGTGTACGCATACAATGGGAGACTGCCACAGATCACCCAAAATTACATGAAAAACTCTATGTACATACATATGTGTATTTTCTATGAAGAGGGTCCATGTCTCTCATTGGATTCTCACAGAGGTTCGTGGCCCAGGAAGGCTCAAAGCACAGCTTGAAGTCCTCTTCAACTGCACTTCCAAAAGTAGGCTAGGTCAGGTAATGCTTCCTATTTAGAATTCACCTGTGTTTCTAGTTGTCAAACCATTTTCATGGTATACCTATCTCATGTAAAGGGAAAAGGAGGCTGCTTGAAAAATAGTCATTTGAGAGCCTGCGTTCCTGAACTGTACCTCCAGCCATGTACAGGAAGATGAGGATTATTAAATGGAAAATAAAAATTAGGACACAGACAATTGATCAAGTTTTTTAAAAAAGCTTTTGATCATAAAATTAATAAATGAAATGTTTACTAAGCACTTAGCATAGTGAATTGCATACAAGAGAAATTAACTTTTGCTGAGGAGCTACAACATGCCAGGCACTTTATATATGTTCTCATTTAATTTCATTCTCCATGGAGTTACGGCTCACTAGCCCTATTTTATAGATTTGGAAAAAAACAAAACAAAAAACACTGAGCCTCAAATAAATTAGCCCCCAAAAGTCATATAGCAAGAGGATTTGAACCCAGGTCTCTAGGGCTCCAAAGTCCAGTCTCTCCAAAGCCTCTTTAAGCAAGGACTCCAGGTACCACAATGACAGCTCCTAGATCTTTGTTCAAACTCCTGGATTTCAAATATTTTGCCCCACAAAACCCTAAAAGTGCTCAAAATCACCCAGAAGTACAAAAATTCCAGAATGCAAAACATATCGGTCCAGACTAGCCTTTGTCTTCAAAGGTGGCATGACTCCTCCCTCAGAGTACATGCCCCAATTTCTGATTTGGAAAACTCCACTGCTGCCAAAGAACAGACAGTGGATGGGCTGGCATGTAAGAAGGGACACAGCAATGTCATCTGCAGCATCATCCTGCCCCAAAGCACCATTGTGCTCAGCGGAAGGGGCCTGGCTCCCTTGGAGCTTGGGGACCACCACAAGCATCATCACCTGGGTTTGCAACAGCTGAGACTATAAAGAGCCGCTACCCCGAGGCAGTACCTTCATCTTCCATCTGAGGATTCTTTAAAGTTAGCCTGTTCACAGGAGGGTGGATGCATGACACTGGCTTTGACTTCCGGATTCCAGGGATTTCTGTAAGGTAAAGAGCACTCATCCCACAAGCCGCAGGACTCTGGATCTCAAAGGGGCTGCCCTTTGGCCCAGTTGCCTGCAGACAAGGCGGGTAGAGGGGTTTCGGGAGCTGAGTGACAGTCATGATCCCTCGAAGGGCAAAAAGACAGCTCAGAAGCTTCCAAGAACCACTCTGGCAGCTCTTTGGTCACTTTTTCCTCTGTAAGGCAGGCCTTGATGTTTTAGCTGCATGAAAATGTTATGAGAAGGAGAAATGAAGACTTGGCACTCAAAAAAATGTCTCCTCCATCCCCAACATCTTAATATCGATAAAAACAGGTTAAAACAGACATTAAGGTAACCCTTGAAAGGGAAAAAATATAATAAAAGGCCAGTCTGGGTAAGGTATGGAACTAGGGAGGGGCATTTCAACTACAGCCTGGAAAATGGGAGGAAGGTGGGAGAGAGAGAACATGAACCTGCGTGAGAGAGAGAGACTACGACAGATTCATTCATCAATGAATTAGTACCCCACATGGCAGAGTCTACAGAGGGCCTATCCCAACATCCAGTCTCCCCTTCTCCCTCGGGAACAGAACCTTAAATTTTAGCAGGGCATGTTGCCACCCTGGTGAAAGACTGCAATTCTCGACTCCCTTGCAGCTAGGTGTGGCCTTACATCTAGACTGCTACACAGAATTTCTAAACAGACTCCTTAAAAAAGAGGAGCAGCAGCTGGGCACGGTGGTTCACGCCTGTAATCCTAGCACTCTGGGAGGCCGAGGTGGGCAGATCGTTTGAGCTCAGGAGTTCAAGACCAGCCTGAGCAAGAGCAAGACCCTGTCTCTACTAAAAATAGACAACTAAAAATATATAGAAAAAATTAGCTGGGCATGGTGGCTCATGCCTGTAATCCCCACACTTTGGAAGGCTGAGGCAGGAGGATCACTTGAGGCCAGGAATTCGAGACCAGTCTGGGCAACATAGTAAGACCCTGTCACTATAAAAAATTTAAAAATTAATTGGGCACAATGGCACACACCTATAGTCCTAGCTACTTGGGAGGCTGAAATAAGAGGATCGACTGAGCACAGGAGTTCCAACCTGGGCAACAGAGCAAGACCCTATCTCTATTTAAAAAAAAAAAAAAAATGAGGGGGGAAGGAAAGAAAGCAAATGTCCTTCTTTGCTTTTTCTCCTGTTGCCAACCTGGAATATGGACTTGATGGCTGGTCTTCCAGCTGCCATTCTGTACCACAAGGTTTAGTCCAAGATGGCACACCCTAGAGACAGCCAAGTAGAAAGCTGGAAGGAACCTGGGTCCCTGGTGATACCATTAAGCCACTATATCAGCCTAGACTACCGGCCTCTAGACTTATTTTACATGAGAAGGAAAGAAACATGGATCTTGTTTAAGCTGCTGCTAACCACGGTCATCTATCCTATGCAACTGAACCTAAGTCTAACTGACAGAGAAGTGGACAGGTGAATGGATAAATAATATCTCTTTAAGAAGTTGTGTTTAACAGCAGCTAGCAAAACCATCACACCCTAAACACGGCTCTGGTCTCTAACTAGCCCCTACTGCCCCAATTAGAAAGGGTTGGTTCCCAGAAAAAGCACCCACCACCTCTCTCCATTTGGAAAGACAAGAAGTAAAAGACCACTATTTTCAGGACACTGAATCAAAGCCATCATTTCAAGCAAATTCACGTGTTTAGGGCATTGTGCCTTGTATTAAAAAAAATGGAGAGAAATGTGGATTCATCATTAATTAGACCTCAGCAGCCCCACCTCACAGCAAGTGAACTCTAAAATGCCACCTACCTTCCCACACGGAAATTTAGAGAGAGAGTTACATGCCTTAAACAAGTAAATTTCAAGCAAGTCAGGGAATGTCAAGACCAGGAGCTGCCTAATGAGACGACATGGAGTAAGATATGGGAAATTGTGACTGGACTTTCCAGGCACTCTTCTCCCCCCAGTTATGATTGAGTAGGATAAAGAAAGCTTCCTCGAAATAACTTCCAAGACCAGGTCTGCACTCACGGATGGGGAGGTTTCACTGCACAGCTAACTCCAAGGTCAGCAGTAAGCAGTTACCCAACATCAGAGGTGACGAGGCCAAGGTTCCAGATTTCAAGGACATGACTCAACCACCTCAACCTTGAGAATGGCTGGGTAGTTTCTACTACATCTCCAGCAGTCACTGGTTGGCCCTTGTGCTGTTCAGAGAGGGATCTTCGGAACGTGCCAGCCCAGCCTGTGTGTCAGTCCAGGGACTGAGAGGAGAGATGCTTCAACCCACAAGGATTGTCAGGGGCTCCCTTGGCTTCCCACTTGCTACCTTCCAGTTCTGACTTCATGGACTTTCCCACACACACACCTAAACTCAACCCTCTGTGGTTCTCTCTTCATTCCCCAGGCCTCTTGCATGGAGACCCAAAAAATCCAAGATCTGTGAGCGTTCCACTGTCTTCCCAACTTGGAAAAACTTGTTCTCCAAGGACATCCAAGTGAGAAGGGAAAGCCATCTTTTAGGATCTCAGCAGCTGGATTTTGGTGATAAAGTTTTAAATTACTGTCCATTATTAATGTTAAACTCACAGCAGTCAGCCCTGAGATCTGCAATTATAACAATTCATAAAAACAGCCCCTTTGTTAGTTGCACTTGAAGAGCTTTTGAAACATAATTGCAACGCAGTGCAAAGTAAAATAAAAATTCAGATTTTCTTTTACCGAGGCCATGAACAATACTGTCCTTTTTACAGCAGCGGAAAGCCTCAAGACATCCGTTATATTCCTTCAATGAGCTTTGTTCAATAAATGCTAAGCCTTGAAGCTTTTAAATGTATTAAAGTGATTATGATATCATCACTCCAAAGGCACTTCAATAGAACATTAAGACAGAAACAATTTTCCTCCACACAAACGGCATAACAGTAACAAAAAGTTGATTAAATGCACATTGTATCAAAAATATTTTCAGTATTTATAGACATATGTAGATAACATTAACTGCAACCCACACCATGGGCAGGGAAGAGAAGAGAACGTAATAAAAGTATTAGGGCAAAAGCAAATTTTAACAATAAATCTTCAAAACCTAAACTGTGGCTTGACTGTGACTTTGCTCGTAGATTTATAGTCAAAGTCACACTACATAAAAGAGACTAAGACTCAAAATTAATAAATACTAGAGGAGAACAAGTCCTTGTTTTCCCTTCTCATAAGCCCAAACATACTCCCCGCTCACATATGCCACACTTCTTCAAATGCTCAATGTGACGACTGGCAGGAAACGCGAATCTACTTATTCAAAACGTCACTTAACGTACTACAGGCAGGCAGCGACTCCACCAGCGGCAGATGCCTAAAGCGTCAAACCTGGAGGTGTAGAGAAGTTAGGAAGGAGGCCAAGAGGTGGGGTCAGAGCAAAACCGCAAGAGGTAATACTCTCTTTGTGGTAGGCTCGTTACCGAATGCTCTCAGCGCAGATAAGGGGATTATGAATTCACATGTGAATTTATCCCCTATTAAACTTTCAGCAAAAGGGTCAGTTGGCTGGAATGGCAAAGCCAAGGCACCACGGTCACATGCCAAGGGAGAAATCACTTGTAGTCTCTCCTGACAGGTGTAAGAAAAGGGGGACGTTTCTGTTCTTTCTTTGAGTGTGTGCAGATTAACATCTACATCTGCTCACTTCTGTGTCCTGCTATCCCGCTCAGCTTTATCTAGAGGACATGTTCCCAAGGCATTTACAACTTGATAGTACCCTTTTTCATGGATCACAATAAGGTGCTGGTGGTAATTTTTTGCAGTAGCTATCAACCCGATGCTTGTTATATTTGGTACGAATATTTATCAACTGTTTCTGCCTCAAGTGTGTGCATAGGGTTTTACAAGGTACAGGAGTTTTACATCTTGAAATTATGAAGGAGAAATGTATTCTAGGGAACCCAGGGGAGACAACAGAGGAGAAGACAGCATACTCCCAAACCAGTCAAGACCAAATCCCTACATCCGGCCAAGTGCCATTCAACTCATCTTACCCCCTAGGCCAAAGAAAGAGTGTCTGTTTCTCAGTGGAAAACACTCTATAAACAATGCTGACTACACACAAAAAAAGCCACTGACAAGGCCTTTTATTACCCAACTTGGGGCCCTTGTGATTTTCTTTATGGGAGAGTATCCTTGTCCATCACTCCAAGCACTGCTCCCTAGCTCTGGCGGCTTCTTAAACCAGCCCAGGAGAAAGGAATACATAACAAAGGGCCAAGAAAAATGGGAAATAAAGACCATACAGTGGGTGACAAGTTCCCTCACTCAAGCAACTAGCCACTGCCGCAGGCCAGAATTGATTTTCTATACGACATCAGAAAGGATTACCTCTCCCCACCAATACTGCCCAAGGGGATGGAGTGGAAATCATAATTAATTCAGGCAAATTCAATTCTGAGAGTCCAAGTGACAAATACTTTCCTCATAATATAAAGCACAGTCTCAAAACATCTTAAAACAGTTGGTGGGAGCTATAGCAACACACTCAATGCTATAATGACACAAAGCTACACAATAAAATGCCTGGGACCAAGTAATAATTCTTCCAAGTCAGGAAAGAATATTCTTTTTAAAAATAAATTCAAACGTCAAAGAAAATGCATTTCCATTAATAATGCTGCATCTCCTTCCCTTCTGGTGATACGGGGTAGGTGGGAGTGGAGATCAATTTAATTCTTTAACTATCTTGGTCCATTAGGCCAACAAAAATATTCTCTGTGTTAGAGGAAAAAGTATTCTTGTACTCCTGATGCAAGGAACGAAATGGGCAAGGATGCTTCCATAGCCAGTGTGACTTAAACCCACAAGAATCTAAAAATACCATCACAGTCAACTATACATTAGCCATACCAGCCAAGGAAAATTAGCAATGCCCATACTTCAAAATAGGTAATTAAAACACAATTTCTTTTTGGCTTCGGAGTCTATTCCATTGAAAAATGGGGCTACACCGAGGGGAGAGCATTGGTTCGGGAGGCAGATGTCCCAAAATCTAATTCCGATCCCCACACCAATCAAACACAGGCCTTGGGCCAACTGATACCTCTGTGGAGGGCCTGAGTCTCCTCCCTAAAATGAAATGGTCGACTTTCATGTCTCCATGTGCTCGTTCAATTCTAATACTCTATAACTGTGCAATTATTATAATCTTCCTATAGATATTCTGCTTAGAATGGTATTAAATGAGTCTCTATTCTTGACCCCAACAGGGAGGCAAGGATGGAAATGTGCTAGGTAAAAAAAAAAAGATGACATTCTAGAATTAACAAGGAGTTATCCCCAAAGTAGAAAATCAAAAGGTGACTGTGTGTGTGGATATGTGCATGTCGTACGTGCACATACATCTTCTTGGCCAAAATACTTCTCATTTCATCATCGCAGTCTAATATTCATTAAGTGCCCATTATGGAATGCCTCTGTCTAGCTAATTACATGTGATCAGAAAGGTTGATATGAGCAGTCTTTGAAATCAGATGGTTGACTCACATTCCAGCTCACTGGGAAAGTTATATAACAGCTCTGAGCCTCTGTTTCTTCATCTAGAAAGTGGGAAAGATAATAGTGTCTTGCTCATAGAATTATTCTAAGTCACAAATGAGATAATCCGCATAAAGCAGACACAGTAATTACTATAATTATTATTACTTACTACTACCACCAGCATTACTACCTCTATTAATATCCCATTGGGTTGTTGCAGAAGTTAAATGAGAACACATATTAACTATTTAGCACCAATACCTGGCACACAGAAAAAAACTAATAAATGTTGCCATTACTCTTATCATCTATTGCATTTATCTATGGAGCATTATTATACTATCATCATCAGACAAGCTTGTAGCATTTCTCTTTAGTCCAGTAGTCCTTGTTTTCCCCACAAAGACCATTTTCAATGGAAGAGCTCTAGCACTCTGGCCCTCTCAAACACAAACCAAACCATCTAAACCCTTCTTGGTAGTAAGAAGTTTTGGTGACAGGAGCCAGGAGTATAGACTGGGGGACTGACTTTCCTCCTCTGAAACATAAGAAGGTGAGAGCCAACGAGCTCATAGCCCCCTTCAAACTCTGACATGATACAACCCTACCTGTCAGTCATGAAAAAGTGTGGGTTGCACAAGCCTAGCTTCCTCTCACACAAGTCTTAATGCATTGAGAAGCCCATATAAACAACCTGGAATCCAAACGAGTAACTTTCACATACAGCTGCAAGGGCAACTTGTGGAGGGTTATCATATTAGCAAAATCTGGGCTTGGCCCAATTTTGTTCTTCATATGAAATAATAAGATGGACACTTCTGTACATCAAGTCACGGAGACCAGTTCAAGAGTTTCTCAACTACTCCTTCATTTTTCCTTGGAACAGTATTCAGCAACATTCAATTTTATTTCAGTCCTCCACTAGTGAAATTCTTCTTTTCCCCCTCCCCGCTAAAAGTCCAATGGGGTGACTGCTGCTAAGTGAGAAGTCCTAAGTCTCTACCCCATGGTCGAGGCAGTTCAACAAGCAGGTCCCTCCTGCTCCTTAAATAACAAGTACGCATTACACGTTCCTGTGGTTGTAACCTATGTAATTTATCTTTCCAGGAAAGGTGCATGAGATCTTAGAGGAACTCATGTGAGGATTCATGTGAGGACTGAGATAACTCACGACAACAATCACAGTTTGCAACTTCAGTTGGTTTCCACGAGCAGAAAGAAAACTGTATGTTGAGGGTTAAGGGGACTCCAGGCCTATCTATCAAGGGGAACATACGCAACCATGCCTCCAGGAAACAAAGAGGCAGCATTTTAGCATCTCCACTGGGCACCCCACCTTGCTACTCACACCCTCATCCACAGTCCTGCAGCCCATCTAAATTTTCCTTTGGCTTCAAGACGGATATTGCTGCTGACTCTGGACAGCATATTTCAGGGCCACGGGGATGGCAGGGCAGGACACTCACCACCTCACCCCTGCCACTTGCTTCCAAATGAGTCTCAAAATCCAGTGGGCAGGAGAGAGAAAATAAAGATGACAAAAACAATGCTAACTTTTTATCCCTATTATTTAGTTTCTTTATTAGAGTTTTCCTAACTCCTCTGCACAAAGGGAAGGGTAAGCTATAGAAAACTAAGTGGCTTTGTCATCAAAAGCCTTCACCACACTGGCACACAAACACCTGTCAGTGCAAAAGATGCCTCTTTATCAAGTCTTCATACCTACCAGGAGCCAAGCACACTCTGAGCTTTCAGACTATTTTCTTCCAATGTTTTGAAGTCCCTTTCAGTTCACATGAAGGCTAACGATTTCAAAAAGGTGGGAAAGGAAAGGAAAAGTTCTTTTTTTTTTTTTTTTAGAAAAAGAAAAAGATATTGAGCCGTGATTATGAAGTCCTAAAAGCCTTTTCGCTGACAGCATAGGCTTTGTTGAATAGCCTCTAAGAACCTCCACGGAGACACACAATTCAGCAATAAAACAGAGGCAGAGCATACACAGCTTAGCATCCTCAGCCTCCCAAATCCAGGTACCCCATTTTACACCATAAGTCAGGTTTCTCCCTCAAAAGCCCTTTGGGACACTCAAGGTCCAGAGTGGCATCAGACCAACTGACCCATGAGCTGATCCACCACAGAAATTAGTTCATACCAAACTCAACACAATCCTGCAGTTCAAACCAGAATCTCAACAGCAGAAGTGGCTTAACCCCTCAGAGTGCCCTACACCCCGTCTCTCTCAGTCCACTCAGGATGCTCTGTCCTCATTGAGCAATGACCGTCCAGCTAACAAATGTGCTTCTCCAAGAGCTTTCCCCACCCAGCAGAGCTTAGACCGCTCACAGACACTTAGCACTTGGGCACTGAGAGCACTCCTGTGGGCCAACCTTGGCTCACGGAGAGCTGTGGTCACAGCTGCATAAGCCTACCTGTTATAGCTTCCCTAGTCACTGCTCTTTATGCCATCCTGTCCCAAACACTGGGTTCCAGCTGTAAGAGAATGGGCATGAGTGGTGGGAAGAAGAAACCACGGCCAAGATCATATTAAATAACCCCACACATCCCAAACATGAAACCATGATTTCAACAGCACGTGTAGCATTTGGCTTGGGTGTGTGAAATACCAGCTTTTGAGTGATGGAGCACTCACCTCTATTTCAGACATACCTTTTCTCTGAAACTATTACACTCAGAGAGCTTCAAGCTCTGGCTCCAGACCCATCCATCTAACAACAGAAAGCACTTCTCAAGCTCCTTTCTGACATGAGCCCATCATTCACCATTTGCCGGTATGCACGGTTTTTGCTGACAAAGCTCCATTACTAGAAAAAGCTCAGTAAGTAAAGCTGATTTGAAATAACTATATATTATAGGGAGGCTGGATGAGGAAAACTGATTTGAAGTCTAGAAAATCATCATATAAAGAGGCTCAAGAAAGAACTGCTTAATTATTTAAATACCTTCACTTCCTACAGACCACACATCATTTGATTTATCATCAGTGTTAAATATTTGGTAATTTACTGGGGTCATCTGACAAAACAACTCCATATAGCAAGTACATATCAGACACTGTAATTCTTCAGCTGAAATGCCTCCATCTCCCTGATTAATGTTCGAATACTGAGCTAATGCTATCAAACTGAGGTGCGTGCCAATTTCCGCTCTCCGGTAAGAAGTGCAAGGCTGAGAGCACACCAGCAGGGTGGCCCGAAGAGCAAATTATCCTGGGCTGTCTCCTCCACTGCTGAAAGGTGGTCTGATGATATGGCCCGGATGGCCCCAACCAAGACGCTGATGCAGAATCAACCGAATGGATTCTCACTCCCTGACTCAACTGCTACAGCCGCCAAAGAGAGCAAGAGCTCGGGAGGAGGGTGTATGCATTCTCCCCTAGTGCCAAATCCACCCTAGACCCAACTTTGCTCGTGTTGCCCCCCACACCAGAATTCCCCATTAGATTCTCCACCTCCTAACTCCTACCTTTTCTTCAAGATGCTTCCCCTGTATAAAGCCTTCCTTCCTTATCCAAGCTCAAAATGCTCTCTGTCCACTCTATCAACTCCTACGCACTGCTAGTGTATTGTGGGACAGATCAAATTGTCTCCTTAATGAATTCAAGGTAGAAAATACATCTTCTATATAGTGCCTGGAGTTCTTAGTATAATAATGAATAATAGTGGCTCTGTAAGCCTCAGGCCATGTTAAGTCAAGTGGATCATAAACAAAGAATACAAAAAGCCTAATATCAATTCATCAGATCATCTGATAGATTTTGAACGTGACAGCTTGAAAACAGAGATACAACTTTTAAAGTGCCTATTTACAAAACTTGACCATATACTGGTCATTTTAAAAATAACTAAAATTCCAAGAAGTAGAAACAGCACAGATCACATTTTCTGATCACAGGTCAAAGAAATTTTAAAACCCTTTTTTCAACAACTTTTATGCCAAGACAAAATTAAAATCAAAATGCAAACATTTTGTATTAGAACCTATGGGACATAATTACATCAGTGTCAGAGGAAAATGCACAGCTTTAAGTATGCACAGTTCTAAGCAAGAAAGAATTAAAATGTTTAACTGGTATGCAGCTCAAAACAAAAAAAAAAGAATAACATAGCCAAGGAAAGCAAAGAACTGGTAAAGATAAAAATAGTAATTAATAAGAAATGAGAAAAATAATAGTACTAAAAAAATCCAAGAGTTATTAAAATAATGATCAACTACTAAACCAATAATCAAGGGGCAAAAATAGAAACAATCATCAAAAAGAATGTGAATGTATATATAACTACAAATACAGAATAAATTAAGACATAGAAAAGATAACTTTGCTCAACCTTATTCTAATACATTTGAAAACCTAGATAAACTGGATATTTTCTAGGACAAAATAAATCATCAAAACTAAGTCCAGAAAATACTAAAAATCTAAGGAGACCAAGTACTACAGTAGATATTGATAAAGTTAACAGAGATAACTAACACCAGGCCCCAAGTGTTTTACAGATAAATCTTACCTATTTCTTCAAGAAATTGATAATTAATGTTATATGAACTATTTGTTCCAGAACACAGAGCAATATTCTAAATATTTTTACAAATAAGTATAACATTGTATTAGCTGCCATAACAAAATATTACAGACTAGGTTGTTTACACAAGAGAAATCTATTTTCCCACAATTCTGGAGACTAGAAGTCCAAGATCAAGGTACCATTAGGGTTGGTTTCTGGTAAGGCCTCTCTTCCTGGCTTGTGGATGCCACTTTCTCACTGTGTCTCACAGTGAGACACTTCCCTGGGCCGGGGAGAGCGAGCTCTCTGGTGTCTCTTCCTCTTCCTATAAGGACACTAGTTCTATTGGATGAGGGTCCCACCCTTATGACCTCATTTAACCTTAATTATCTTCCTAAAGGCCTCATCTCCAAATACAGTTACATTTTTGGGGTACACATATGGATTTTGGGTGGGACACAACTCAGTCCGTAACAAACATAAAGAACAAATCCTGACAAACAAAGCACAGTAATATTCCAATCACTCTCACGAAAACCAATGCAAAAATCTTAAACAAAATTTTAGCAAATAGAACCTAGATAACACATTGAATTATTATATCAAATTTCATAGAAATTTTAAAACCCTCTCTTTACCACTAAGTAATGATATTTTATTACTGCTAACAGAGATTTTCTAACAGGACTTATACATTCCTTGATATTAAGAAATATAATATAGTTTATCATACTAGGGTTAAAAAGTGGGGAAAAACTGTATGCTCATCTCCATAAATGCCAAAAGAAGTACTGATGTTAAAATTCAACATTAAGTTCCTAATTAAAAAGAGGAACAAAGTAATACTGCCTGGAAAAAAATCATTTTTAGAAAAAACTCAGCTAGGGGTGGTGGTAAAAACCTACCTAATGGGTACAATGAACACTATTTTGGTCATGGGCACACTCACAGCCCTGACTCAAGCATTACAAAAGCAATCCATGTAACCAAAAACATTTGTACCCCCATAATATTTTGAAAGGAAAAAAAAACTCTCAATACTAGCCAATGCAATTAGAGAAGGAAAAAAAATAAGAAGCATAAAAATTAGAAAGGAGTGAAATAATTTTTTTTCAGATAATTATATGCCCCCAAAACCCAAGAAAATTAGCTGAATAACTTTTAGGAAAGAGACATTAATCAAATTAACATTTGAAAACCAATAGTTTTACTCTTTACCATTTCATTTTCATTCATTCTGTTTTATTCAATTAACTATGACTTATAAGCCCTTTTATTTTTGCAAAGCATTTTTGACAATCCTGTGAAGTAGCTATCAACCCTGTTTTATAGGTGCAAAAAATAAAGTTTAAGAAGGTTAAATCACTTTTCATGATCACAGACCTAGTAAATAGCAGTGTGTGTCCTCTGACCTCAAGCCCTATATTTATTCATCCCCTATAAAAAGATGCCTTTTCCCCCAAATAAGACAGATTAAATTATATGGGTATTTTCACCAATTCAGCCAAAATGAACTTTTGGGGGAGGGGTGGAAGAGAGCCTTGTTCTGTCACCACATGTGGAGTACAATAGCATCACTGTAGCTCACAGCAACCTCAAACTTCTATGCTCAAGCGATCCTTCTGCCTCAGCCTACCAAATAGCTGGGACTAGCCACAGCACCAGTTAATTTTTGTATTTTTAGTAAAGATGAGGTCTCGTTCTTGCTCAGGCTGGTCTCAAACTCCTGAGCTCAAGCAGTGCTCCCACCTGGGCCTCCCAGAGTGCTTGGATTATAGGTGTGAGCCACTGCACCTAACCAAAATGAATTAAATCAACAACAGATCTTAAAGGCTTGATTTCTGTTTCTAATGTAGACATTATCTATGTGAATGCACCTATTTGTTGATGGGGAACAATAAATGTCATACACAAAAATCCAGATAAAGAAATGAGGCTGGGTGCAGTGGCTCACGCCTGTAATCCTAGCACTCTGAGAGGCCAAGGCGGGCGAATTGCTTGAGATCAGGAATTCAAGACCAGCCTGAACAAGAGCAAGACCCCGTTTCTACTAAAAATTGAAAAAAATTAATTGGCCAACTAAAATATATAGAAAAAATTAGCCGGGCATGGTGGCACATGCCTGTAGTCCCAGCTACTCGGGAGGCTGAGGCAGAAGGATCGCTTGAGCCCAGGAGTTTGAGGTCGTTGTAAACTAGACTAATGCCACAGCACTCTAGCCCGGGCAACACAGTGAGACTCTGTCTCAAAAAAAAAAAAAAAAAAAAAGAAATGATTAAACTAGGCTGAAAATGTGATTAACATATCTTTGCCTCAAGATTACAAATGGAGTTTTCCCCACGATTCACACAGCTCTGTAACATTTTAGCACAAACTAACATTTCATCAAAATTTCAGAAAACACACATTTCTAAAACCTGTCATTTTTCTTTTAAGTCAGTGAAGTATTAAAATTGAATGCAAAATACATCCTTAAACCTTTGGCAATGGGCGAATTTGGACAGAACTGGTAAACCCCAAAGACTATCATGGAACACAGGGACATACACCACACAGCTGAGTTGAAACACAGACTCTATTCAGTCACTTCTGTGCTGCACGTTTACCAAGTGTCAGGCACTGTACAGGATGCTGGGAAATAGCAGTACATAGTCACAGACCCTCATGGAACTCAGAATCCAGTTGAGAAAACAGACATAAATAACAATATGGATATATATAAAATTCCAACTGTGGTGGCTAACTGTATCAGCCATCTACTGCCAAGATAGTTCTGCCTAACAAGCTACACCAAAATTCAGTGGTTTAAAGTAACAATCATTTATTCTTGCAGACCTGCAGATCGGCTACCACTTGGCTGGGCTAGCTGGACTGCAGACTGCAAGGCAAGGCTTAGGTCTGCTCCAAGTGAGTCCACAGTGAGGCCCAATCTCAGAACGGGCATTGGCAGACCCTCGAGAGGGGCAAACAGAACACGCAGTGCCTCTTGAAGTCTAGCTCAGAACTGGCACACTCTCACTGCCACCCACATTTCACCAGCCTGAGCAAGTGACAGGGCCATGCCTAACATTGATGGGTCAGGGGAACACACTCTGAGGAACTGCAAGGCCACAAAGCAAAAGGCACAGATACAAGTGGAAAAAACCAGGAACACAGTATAATCTGCCACAGCCATGAGACAGAGACAGGCGATGTTATGAGAACACTAACAGAGAGATTGGCCATGCGAGGGAGGTCAGGGAAGACTTCCCTAACAAAGTGTAGCTGGACCTGAAATCTGAAAGTAGGAATGAAGTAGGTGGAGAGGAGGGGTAAGAAACTTCCAAGCAAAGAGAACAGCAAAGTCCCGATGGGCAAAGGAGACATGACCAGTCCAAGGCATTTAAGGGAGACCGGTGTGGCTGGGCAGAGAGAGAGAACGTGGTACGAGATGAGGAGAGATAAGGAGGCAGAGCCCCAGTTCCCATGTGAGGAGTTTGCCTTCATCCTAACAGTATAAATCCATTCAGCAATGCTAAGCACAGAAGTAACATAACCAGACCTGCCTTTCCACAAGGTCTCTCTGCAGCATAGAGAATATGTGGGTGGACCAGTCAGGAGGCTACCGCACAAGTCCAGGCGAGAGATAGTGATGCCTTGAACTAGAATGTTGTGGATAGGGATGGCGAGAACTGAATGTGTTGTGTGGACAGAAAAATCTTTATATCAAACCGTTCCTGCCAAGGTCTCTATCTACCTCCCTACTGCTAAATCCCAAGGCTATTCCAAGGCCTCATCCTACTCTTCCTCTCTGTGGCATTTGGCCCTGCTGAATACTCCCTCCCGTTTAAATTGCCCTCTTTTCCCAGCTTCTGACAAACCACAAATCTCCCCCTCTCTGGTTGCGCATCCTCAGTTCATTCCTTATATCTAGAGATCTGTCCTATAATCTCTTCTTACCCTAAACTGCCCCACCTAACCCCAAGCAAAACTTTTTTTTTTTTCTGAGACAGAGTCTCACTGTTGCCCAGATGAGTGCCATGGTGTCAGCCTAGCTCACAGCAACCTCGAACTCCCGGGATCAAGCGATCCTCCTGCCTCAGCCTCCCGAGTAGCTGGGACTACAGGTATATACCACCATGCCCAGCTAATTTTTTCTATTTTTAGTAGAGACGGGGTCTCGCTCTTGCTCAGGCTGGTCTCAACTTCTGACCTCAAGTGATCCTCCCACCTCAGCCTCCCAGAGTGCCGGGATTACAGGCATGAGCCACCACGCCCAGCCAAACCCCAAGCCAATTCATGTGCTCCCCATCCCCATGCTGTGAATAACTCTTTATGCTGGTGCCTTCCCTTGTGGGCCTCCAGCCCATACTTCACTCTCCACCCTAGATCTGTAAATCCAGCTGCCTCCTAGACATATCCACATGAGTGGCCCAAAGGGACCTCAAAAACTCAATGTGTCCCAGCTGCAATTCATCTGCCCTTCATTTCCTCCACCCTGAAAGCCCTGTTCCTCCCAGCTTCTCCATCTCAGAGATTGTCTCCACCATCCATCCAGTTGTTCCAACAAGAAACCTAAGAGTCAGCTGTGATTCCTCCCAAGCCACACCCCCACACATCCATTCTACACTAATACCATCAAAACTGCCTCATGGCCGGGCGCAGTGGCTCACACCTGTAATCCTAGCACTCTGGGAGGCCAAGGCGGGAGGATCGCTCAAGGTCAGGAGTTCGAAACCAACCTTAGCAAAAGCGAGACCCCGTCTGTACTAAAAAAAAAAAAAATAGAAATTAATTGTCCAACTAAAAAAAAAATTAGCCGGGCATGGTGGCTCATGCTTGTAGTCCCGGCTACTTGGGAGACTGAGGCAGAAGGATTGCTTGAGCCCAGGAGTGTGAGGTTGCTGTGAGCTAGGCTGATGCCACGGCACTCTCGCCCGGGCAACAGTGTGAGACTCTGTCTCAAAAAAAAAAAAAAAAACAAAAGAAAAGAAAAAAAAAACCTGCCTCCTAAAATCTCCCTCTCCATTCACACCACCACAGCTCCAACCTGGCCTCCACGCCCTCCTAACTCATCTCCTGCTCTGCACCCCCAGCTCATTCTCTCTACAACAACTAAAGTGATGTTTCAAAAATGCAAATATGACCACATCACTCTCCTACCTAAAACCCTTGACTGGCAAGTCCTTACCCTCAAAATAAAGTCCAAACTCCTGAGCAGGGCTTACAAGCCCCTTTGTCATCGGGCCTCTGCCTTCCTCATTTGTGTGCCTTGAATATATTCACTCTACTTGACACCTGGCCATTGTTTGTTCTGTTCCCTCTGTCTGAAACACTCTGCAGCTCCCAAAAACCATCTGACTCGGCCAACTGTCCTCACTAAAATGGAAGCTCCTGTGAGGGCAGGGACCCTGCCTGCTTTGTCCCCTGCTGTTTCCCAGGAGTTAGCCCCTAACTACGTCCTGCATGTGTAATGGCTCTGCAGAGGGAATGACTGGGTCCTTCAGGATGCCTTTCCTGGAGGCCTTCCCTCCTCCCACATTAGGGTGCACCAATTAGGTGTTCTCAGAGCAGCATCACCTCATTATTCACTTGGCCACACCCTTCCACCCCCACCGCAGCTAAAAGGTAAGCTCTGTGATGGTGGGGACACTTTCTGTTGCAGGAAGAGCCCTGGGAGCTGGAGTGAACCAGAAATGGCATTGCCTTGACAGAAGTCCCTAAAGGCATGGAACCAAAGAGAGAGATGAAATGAAGCCCGGAAAGAAGCTGAGGGTGAAGGCCCAGAGGAAATGAACCACGTCCAAGCTCCCAGGGTACACAGAAGACACACATGGCAGGGGGTGGGGGGAGGTCAGAGTCACTGAAGCCAGACAGCACCATAGCCAATTCAGCCAACACTGGCTATACCCTGACACCCTCCTTTCATGCAGAGATTCACACAGGCAGGGCAATATCTTCATGCCTTGTAAAAATGCACCAATTTCCAGTGAAATCCATTATACATTATTGAAGAAATGGTCTTTCATAGACTTTTACCCATTGCCATTTTGTTTCAAGGGGACAGACCATATTTAAATAAAACCTGAGGTGTATGTGAATGCCTTTTATAACGGATAAGATTTCATTAAAATCAGTCAGCTCGTTCCCAAGTTATTAAAGAACAGCCTTTTAAATGTGAAACGCTAAGTACTTAAGTTGAAACAGAAACCTTCCTTAATTCACTCAATTAAATACAGTAACATGATCAGGGACAAGGCAAAGCAAATCCAAGCAAAATCAAATATTGAAACTAAAGAAGTTAAAGGATTGGAGATTCCTTGTTGACAGGCAAAAATATGGCCTCGTTGGGTCTTCAATCTCTTGGTTATTAACAGCAGACAATGCCACATCCGTCACCAAGCCTGAGCCAAGGACCTTTTGCCTGAGGTTAGGTTTCCGAAGCATCCACTCAGCACATTCAGACTCTTAAATATGATGTTCCCTTTGCTATTTTTCTCCACCTGACTTGGAGCAAGTTGTAGTCTTGGGAGAGAGCTGCCTCTCCCAAGGTGAATGCAGGCATCTTGGAGCGGGTGATAGGCTGCACACAGGCTTAGAGACCTCCTCCCCTGGCTGGTGGGTGGCTCTTCAGAACAACAGCCTAAATACCAAAGGGGTGGCAATCCATTCCCTAAATGCGGCACGGCTCAGAAACCACAGGAAGAGGAAAGGAGGCCTTGGCATAGGCTGTGCCTACAAGGCCACAGCAGCAGTGACAGTGGCCCAGCTGCCTCTGCAGGAGAGGACAGGGGTCTCCTCTGCAGCAGCTGAAAGGGGCCATGTGGATACGATAAGTAATTAGACGAGGAATAGTAATTACCACAGATATGACAAGGAGGCCTGCTCAACAGGGAGTTCTGTCAAAGCCCATAATTCTTGCAAATGAGCAGCAGGGCCTGGGTGACACAAGTCCTCCTTCATGAATTACACAGGTACCATGCATGGTACGCTCTGAGGGATGCACAACCAAGGGACTGCTTGTGGTAGGGACAGCAGGGCCCCAGGAGCCTTACAAACCTTGTGTCCCCAAGAGGCGGAAGCAGAAACCCAGCCTTCACGCAGGCAGCCACACCTGGGGACCTGGCTAACATGGGAGTCTCCCAGAACACAAAAGGCAGCTGGGTGAGAGTTAGGGAGAATTTCACGGAAATGTGACACTCAGACTGGGCCTTCAACGTGCAGGCATTTGACCCGTGGAGGCAGAAGTAAGGGCTCCCCTAGGAGGGCTGAATTGTGGCCCCTTCCCCTAGAAAAATCCATATGTTGAAGTTCTAACCTCCAGAAGCTCAGAATGGAAGGGATCTTTAAAGAGGTAATTAAGTTAAAATGAGGTTATGAGGGTGGGCCCTAATCCAATATGACTGGTGTCCTCATAAAAGGAGATTAGGACACACACAGAGGGAAGACCACGCAAGACAGAGGGAGAAGACAGCCGTCTGCAAGCCAAGAAGAGAGGCCACAGGAGGCACCAACCCTGCCGATACCTCAATCTTGGGCTTTGAGCCTGCAGAACTGTGAGAAAATACATTTCTATTGTTTAAGCCACTGAGTCTGTGGTACTTCGTGATAGCCCTAGCAGACTAATACAAGCGGATGGCATACACAAAGGCCAAGAGCTGGAAAAACACAAGACACACTGAGTCAGTTCATGTGGCTGAAGCATCGGCAAAGAGGGCCTGAGCTAGAAGTCCCCGGAAGGCAGGCTGGCCTAAGTTCTACAGACACTAGTTCTGAGCAGGGGAGCGACCGGGATCAGACGTAACTCCAGACAATCCTTGCTCTGCCGACAAGGTGTGGGAGAAGAGTTGGGGACAGGCAGAGCAATCCTTAAGGGTATGAGAACGTGAACTTAGCTGTGAACCTGAAGTGCTGGGAGGATGGCGACATCATTAATAAAGAGATAAAGGAGACAAGAACAAACACTGGAGAGGAATTAGGTGGGCTGAGTTCGCACATATCTGGGGTAGGAAAGCGGGCAGGGTCCGCTCCCGCCTCTCTGCCTCCCAAGTGCTGATACTATACCCCCTCTCTGAGCGTGAGTCCACACACATGCAAACACATCTACTCCTATCTGGGGCCCCACATTTGCAAGCAGTGATCTTTTAAAAATTAACCTAATGGGATGCCACTAAAACCAACCAACCTAACCCTAGTGCAATGGTCTTGAAACAGAAACTCAAGGGAAACAAGACTTGAACCACTTCAAGTCCAGATCCCAGTAACTCTTTGAAAGGCTCGGCCTCCCATTGCCATCCTGATGGGCCAGATTAGAGAATCTCCCGTGAAGCTGTCAGAACATTCTAATGTTTGCAAATTGTGAAAGTTCAAGCAAAAGTCAACCATGTGGGAAGTGGGGGGTGCGGGAGGGCAGCTCTTAGAATGTTGTGGTCTTGGACCACTTAAGAAAAACAACCAAAAATCACTTTCAACACCCACGCCTTCTTTCGGAAGGAGAAAAACATTTAAAAGCACTGTCTGTCGGGGGAAAAAGTTGTAGAAATCATTATATTTCATGCTCCATCATTTACTCAGAACAGGCTTCCATGACATCTCCTGATTAGGTTTAATTTTAGGCCAGCAAGAACACCACATACCGTATTGTCAGAGAAAGTTCCATTTCTCTCCAAGCCTGATGGGCGACTATTGCAATGTAAAACCCTGGGATTTAAATAACACAAGCAGATTCTATTATGAGGAGAAAGGTTTATATTTTGGAGTCTTTTTACTTCAAAGGAGCCCAGATACCAAACCATGAATTACCTGAAACAATGGGCTTCAATGATCAGCCCTTCACCAGTTTCTTTAGGAAAAAGACCACTTTACTTGACTAACGAGCAGGACTCAGTGATCCAATTATCTCTCAGAAGCAGTCCCTGGTTCTCAAAATTAACACTGGTTAGGAAAACTGGAGAAGGGAGGAGGAATGGCTCAGCTCAGAGAGGCCCATTCCCTTCACTGTTCCATCCTCATCCAGGCTCCTGGGTCCTCCGTCCCAGTCCCCAAGCATTGACTCCCCCAATCCATGGCTCTAACTACCCAACAGCCATGCTAATCCCCAGGCAGAGATTCCAGAGGCCTCACGGGAGGACCATCTCCCCAGGAAACAGAGAAGGGAAGCAATTACGACCAGAGGGAGAAAACCCAAGAGCTTCAGCCTCCTGGGTCTTCAGAACCCCTCACACGCCCAACCAGGCCAGCCATCCATCATTAGGTCCACACCAGCAGCCTGGGAATCTTACCTTGATGTCCCCAGAGGAAATTTAGAGTCTCCCATGAGATATTTTTGAACATGATTATGTGCCAGGTGCTGAGCTGGAGAAAAAGAACTTGTTTCCACCCTCAACAAGCACAGAGTCTGTGCTTTTTGGGGGCAGACAGCACCATACAACCCATGGGTCCTGCCGTGCAACATGTACCGTCATTAAAGAGACAGGTACCAAGGGTTAGAGCAGGACACATGACCAGGAACAATTTCCTGGTGGGGATCTTAAGAGTCACACTTCACGGCCACGATTATCAAATTAATCAAGTACTGTGTCTCTGTCACACACGTGCACACGCACAAGTCTCACAATCCAATTGGAGGGACCAGCCCTCAGGAAACAGGACACAATACAAAGTGAAATGGTCTTACATTGAGGGGCTCAGGATACATCCCACTCTGACTACCCTTCAAGAAGTTTAAAGCAAACTGTCCCTGAGCCAAAGTCACTCAACAGAGGGTCTGCTGTAGTAGCAAATCTGACCTGTACTGCTATGGCCTCAATGTTTATATCCCCCCTAAGTTCATATGTTGAATCTTCATCCCCAGAGTGAAGGTATCAGGAGGTGGAGCCTCTGAGAGGTGACTAGGTCATGGGGCAGAGCCCTCACGAATGGATTAGTGCCCTTCTAAAAGAGGCCTGAGAGACAGCCCTGGCCTCTGCCATGTGAGAGTGAGAAGACAGCCACCTAGGGGCAAGTGGGCCCTGACCAGACACCAGATCTGCCAGCACCTTCGTCGTGGACTTCCCAGCCTCCAGCACTGTGAAAAATAGATTGATTTCTGTTGTTCACAAGCCACCCAGCCTATTCTGTTACAGCAACCGAAACAGACTAAGACATACACCCAAGCAAGGCTGGCTTAAAAAACAGGAAGCAGGTCACCCTGCTACCACGTTTTCCTGCATTAATCACAGGAATCCTTGATTTCAAAGGAATTCTAGGTAACAAATCATCTAACCATTGGGAGAGTAATGCACTGGGAGGAACAGCACATGGAACCGCAGGCTCTAAATTATATGACATGAAACACAAATGCAAGGGGATGTTCTCTAATGTGGTCCACAGACCAGGAACATCAGCATCACCTGGGAAGTCGTTAGAAATGCAGACTCAGCCAGGTCAGTGGTGTGAACCTGTAGTCCCAGCCACTCAGGAGGTGGAGGTGAGAGGATCACTTGAGCTCAGGCATTCAAGTCCAGCCTGGGCAGCATAGAAAGATCCCATCAGAAAGGAAGGAAAGAAAGGAAAAGGAAAAGGAAAGGAGGGAAAGGAAGGAAAAGGAAGGAAGGAAGGGAGGAAGGGAAGAGAAGAAAACAAGAAAAAAAGAAAGAAAAAAAGAGAAAAGAAAAAGACGAAGAGAAAGAGAGAAAGAGAAACATAAGCTCTTAGGCCCCACCCCAGACCTACCCCAGCTTGGTCCACCAAGAGGGAAGAGGAGATGCAAAACCTCAGAATTGGCTCACAGACCAAACCCCATGCTAGGTAAACCTGACCTGAATCTGAAACTCAATGGGGTAGAGCCCAAGAATTTCATTTCAAGCAAACTCCAAGTGATGCTGATGCTCAGGATGGGACACAGCTCAAGAGCCACTGCTAGAGAGAAAGTCCCCTTTATCACTGGTGAGATGATGACCATGATCATAATGGCACAAACAGCAGCCACTGACACAGTTTCCATAGCCAGACACTACATATGCAGCCTTCATTTAATCCTCTCAACCAGCACCCCACAGAAGAGGAAACTGAGCCATAGAGATGTTAAGGGGCTTATCCGGAGTCACAGTAGTAACAGACAGCCGTGGAGCTGAGATTTGAACCCAGTGAGTCTGCCTTTGGAGCCCCCACTCTCAGGTGAACACACTCTGGAGGGGTCCCAACAACTCCACCTCCCAGTACAGGCTGCTGAGCCGCTGCCTGCAGATTCCAGTGCAAGATGGGCATGTGATGCTGAGAAATCCTCATGTGCAGGAAGCATCGAACGTTGGGAACACAGCATCTCCAAACACGCTTGAGTAACTATCATGTCTTTGTAGAATGCCCGTCTCTATATTCCTTTAGCTCTCCGGCACTTCCCTCTCCCACTGCACAGCACTTGCAGCCCTAACTACTGCAACGTGTCATGCTGGCCTCTGCAGAGAAGCCCCAGGTTTGCTCCCACTTTGGCATATCCTCTGATTAGGCCCCCACTATGATTTACAACCAGTCTTACATCGCTAGCCAAGAGCTAGGTAGCAAGCAGCAAGAGGAAAGACCTCCATACCTTTCCAAAGCTTCCCAAACAATCCAATGGCAAAACAGTTTGGTCCATCAAGGGGGGAGAGGAGGTGCAAAACCCCAGAATTGGTGCACAGATCAAACCCCACGCTAGGTAAACCTGACCTGACACCCACAGCTAAAGGTGACCACCACAGCAGACCATGCCAATCTCTGTCTCATGCCAAAGCCCCCAGAGCCCTGAACTTCAAAACCCAGATCATTCAACTCTCAGAATTGGCCACACCCACCCTCCCCCCCCCCTGCTGTGAGGACCTCAGTGAGAGGGAAACTGAAGGGCAGAGACAAGGAACAGATGTGGGGCTTTGCTCTAGCTCAGGGCAGAAGGCAGCTTCAAGATGTTTTCCCTCCTCTTCACCTCTTGTCACTGCCTCACCCTCGCCAAACTGCAGAGAGCACTGTTCGAAATGCAAAGCACACACCACATGCACGGCTGACTAGATCTACCACTCCTGATTCAGCAGTGCCAGGAGGAAAGTTCACCTCCAGAAAGGAAACTGTCCAACAATTCAACTCAACAAGCATTCAATCAGCGCCTACTATGTGTCTTGCACTGCACACTGATCACGAAGAGGAATGGATAAGAAGTTAAAGAAAAGGCCTCTGCCACTTGAGAGTTCTGCCACTTACATGACACTCATTTCCTCTTGCCGGGGCTTGCGTAACTTTGGGCAAACAACTTCACCCCTCTTCACTGTAAGGTGGGGATAATAAATCCCACCTCAAAGGGGCATCATAAGGATTGAAGGGGATAAGAGTGGAAGAGAGCCTGGAACGTAACAGGTACATAAATGGCAGACCACCTCTGCCTCTAAGTTCGGGGGAGATAGGAGTTCATATGAACACATAATACGGTATCAAGTTGAAAAGGGCAGAGTTTCAAGGAGTTTGGGACAAAGAGAAATCAACATTGGCAGAGGGTCTGGAGGCTATGGATGCTGAGCTGAGGTTTAAAGGCTGACAGAGTGGGAAACAGATGATTTGGAAGAGGAGAGGCAGGAAGTATTCCAGGTAAAGAGAACGGCTTTGACACCAGGGAATAAGGCGGGGAAACTGGTGGGAGAGAAGGGACCAGCCTGGCAGCTGGTTTTGACTCTCCCTAAGGAAGACGGGGAGATATAGGGGTCTCTGAAGGGCCAAGAAAAGAAGTCTGGCTTGAACCAGAAGGTCAGAGACAAGAAGCCCAGCTCTCCCTCCATGAATCTTCCCTGACACAGGGAGACCCATTCCCCAAACGACCTGGATTCCTCCTCAAGGCTACATCTGTGCCAGGCCAACCACCCCTTTTGGGAAACAAGTGGGGCTTCAGAACTCTCCACTCAGTTTCCAACATCAAAGAAATTAGAAATAAACATTCAATATTTCAGGGACTGGTTTACATTACAGAACATCAGCATGGGGAGAAAAATTGTGTAGTCTTTTTAAAAGATTATCATTAATACTACAGAAACATAGAAAAATGCTTTTGACATGTTAAGTGAAAAATAGCAGAACTCAAAACAATGTGTATAGCATTATCAAGAGATTGGTTTGGCAGAGGGAACATAGGTTCAGAAGAGAAAGAACCAAGTTCTAACACTGACTCTGCAACTTAGATGTGAGTCCTTAGGCGGGTTTTACCTCCATCTCCTTGAAGATGAAAGGGAAATAGTAAAAACAACCTTATGGGGTTGTTAAAAGTTTTAAACACCTGGCTCATAGCTGAAGTTCAACTCCCCCCTATTCCTACAACATACACAGGGCAAGACAAAGCTCTTTGGATGAAATTGTGGGTTTTTCCTCCCAAAGAAGGTAAGCTTTTTTAAACACAGAAGGTAAGCTTCTTGAAGGCAGGGACTGTGTTTTGCTTACTACTGTGATCCCAGAATTCAATAAAAGCAGAAGCTGATGGAGTACAAGAGGTTTATCACCAATGCTACGTACAGGTGTTAAAAAGCCAGTCAGGAAATGTTTGTCTCTAGAAGACATCAAGAACGTGACCAGGACCAGGCCATTTCCCCTCTCTGGAAGCCAACTTCATTGCTCAAGGCACAGAGTGCAGAAGCAAGCCTCTGAGCTCTGGAACCAACCGGCCCACATGGGTGGTCGGCAGCAGCTCTGTACCATGGACCCACGCTGGGCCAGGGCTGGGTTGAACAGGGAAGGCCCAAAGCTCCGAGACCTCCCAGGACTGGAATTACTCCTTCCAGGCTGTAGAAAGCAGGGCAAGGCTGGCCTGGGCCACCAGTGCACCACCTAACTGTCACCCAGGAAGTGACTGGACCTTCTCCTGGGGAGGTCCTCCACCCTCACATGACTGCACCAGTGCACTGGCAGTGGAGCTGCTCAGACTGAGGACATCCACGAGGAAGGACTCACTCTGCAGAGGCGAACTCTGTGCAGAGATGGCCACACCAGCACAGCCACTGCACAACCCCGCAGCTCTCATAAGGACACCCCAAAATCCCTCTTCTGAGTAGCTGAAACTCCTTCAGACACATTTCTGGCCTTCAGTTTTATGCTTCAATCATCACTGAAATGCAAATACACACAAGATAGCTAGGACTCATTCTAGCAACTCAACCTTAGTACGACAGTGTTTCCATCCTGGTCCTCAGGCCACGTTGATGGTGGCAGAGGAAATGTGGGAAGGTATTAGAATCTTGAGGGAAAGGGGAGAAAGTATCATTAAAGGGGAGAAGTACACCCAAGAATCAGGAGTGTAGGGCCACTCAAGACACACTCTTGGTCTCCTTCCTCCTGCTGATCCAGGGTTGGTGACGTACAGGTAATGAGACACAGCACACAACAGCCAGACAATCAGGAGGAGAGAAGTCCCTGGAGACCAACACCAGGCTCTAAACCTTGTTTGAAACACAGTTACCATGGTTCCCAGGCCCAGAGGCTGCACGCACTCAAGGCCTTGAGCTGGATTGCTCACCCCACACCAATCTCCAGGTTCTTCTGAGCAAGGCAGCGACTCTCTCCCTTCTGCAAAAGTCCAGTGTTGTTCTGCAACTCCAAGGCAAGCAAAGAAGTTGCTGGCTCCCCTCACCCTCTTCTACTGCCCACCACTTGATACGCAGGGTGGCATAGCCTCCAATACACACACACACACACACACACACACACACACACACACACACAGGCAGCCACTGCAACCCCTGCACGCCCACTTCATCTGACAAAGGGAAGAACAACACAGGATGCAATCAGTCATCAGAGGTTGGGGAGAAGGTACATGGGGAGACAGAAAGTAGGCGCTCTGGATTCCAGCTGGGCTCAGGCTCCGAACCTCTGTACAGCAGGACCCCGGAAGCTGCCTTTGGCTGGGCTGGGGGTGGGGGGTGGTAGTTAAGACAAATAACTAAAGGCATTTCAATTGATAACGCTCCCCCAGTGACTCACTGCTTCTTTATTGCAACATACTCTCTATAAAAGCCATTCTCCTCTCACAGGATCTGCTTGGGCAACATGTGATGTCATCATAAATCATCTCTCTTTTCTTCCCCCCCCTCCCCCGGAAAATGTCAGCAGATTTCTTGGAGTTTCTAAAAAGCCAAGAGAGCCAGCAGCACCATCTCCCAATTTTGGCAGGGAAACCCGTTTTCTTTCCCAAGACGTCTGTCTTCACTTTTTCCTCTCGCTCTCCCATAGGAGCTCTGCAGAGATAAAGCCTTGAAGACTACAGAAAGTCACAGAAAGCATTTATGAAACAAGCTTTCCTTTCTACCCTTTCCAAATGCAGGCTCTTTCTCTCGCTCCCTTTTTCCTCTCGTCCTATTTTGGTGCACTTCCAGGGGAAGTGAATGTATAGTGAGCACTTTTAAACAAGGTCTAATACAATCCATGCCTCCAAGACACGAATGCCATTAATCAGAACGAAGGCTTTGTGCGAGAGAGGCCACAGGCTGGACGGCCGCCATGGACCAATAACGCAGACAGGCCCCTACCTACCACCCCACCCCTGCCGGGGCTTGGCGATCACTCTTCCCACCCCACCCCCTCCCACATCCTGTGCCCAACCTTCCCCTCCAAAGACCTTCTGTGAAAACCTTCTACCATAGGAGAAAAAAGCTTCCTTCCAGTCCAAGTTCACTGGACCAAAAAGAAATCATTATCATCACCTTCAGCTGCAGAACCCTAAAAGCAAAAGAAAAATCCACACCAAGTCCAACCCACGCACACCAGGGCTGTGGCTCAGGGGACTCTGCTGCCGGCTAAGGTGTGTGATCACACCGGGTACCACTCGAGGCAAATCCACCTCCTAAAAGGGCTCCTTCCATAAAGGGCTGTGCGGTTAGAGACTCTGGCTGTCCTATCCCCCACATGCAATGACCATACAGTAATGAAGAAACGAAGATGGTGCCGGCTTCCTAGTGGCCCTTCTTTTTCCATCCTTGGGCCACGGCCAACAGCCTTCCACCACCCAAAAGAGAAAAGAATCCAGTTAACTAAAGACAACTGGGAGCAAAGGAACTTATGTATGAGGCAAAGCAACAACGCTTGGGGGGGTTGAAGTCCTTAGGGCTATTACGAATTCCCCTAAGCACCCCCCACCTCTCTCCTAAAAACAAACCCTTTTTCCTGGTCCAAGATGCCCGATGCTCCACCATTAGTACCTGACCCATTAGGATGAATCACTGGAAACATGCAGATATTCCTCCAAGATTTGTAAACTGCTATCAGTCATTTATACTGAAGTATGAATAAGTAGCAGGTGCCTTGTAATCTTGATGTCTGGCACAGTGCCTGGTCGCCAAAATTTATCCACACACAGGTGTGGGGTCTTCCAGGAGCCCATCACATTATACACCTGCTGGGGAGGCCACACCCTCTGTTTCCCCCTCCTCTTTCTCATTACCCTGACCCATCATAGTTTGGTCATATTTACCTATTAACCATCTTGAAGAATGGTAAAAGGTAGGAAAAATTCAAGAGGGAAAAAGAAGGGGCACAAACAAGAGGTGCAGAGGGCAGAGGTCTTCCCGATATATCTCAAAAGCCTAGGACAGTCAATGACACAACTGGGACACTCAGTGTGAGCTTGCTGACTAAACCAGAGACGATCGCCATCCAAATGCTGTGCTGTCAAGGAGCGGCAAGTGGGGAGGTCACCTACCAAGGCAAGCCACGCCTGGATCCCACTTTCCCACCCTTCCTGCTGTGCCTTCCCTTCTGTCCCCGCATCCTCCCAAACGGCTCAGCCTGCCCATCTTCTCAGTCCCCGTTCACACATGCCACCACTCCAGGACACCTTCCCCGCCACCTCCAGCATGAGTCAATGGCCACTTACTCGTGACCTCAGTGCCCTGAGGTCCTTTTATCCTCAAGATGTCCTCACTTCACCTATTTCTCCACGTCTCCTCGACTAGGGTGTTAGTCATCGTCATGTCTTTAATGCCTGCTCCCCACCTGGCACACAGCAAGCATTTGGTAACTGTTGAATAAATCGATTGAGTCGTCGCTTAAAAAAAAAATCACCATTTAAACCTAATTATTTAAGTTTTGAGTTTTGTTTTTGCCTTTTCTTCCCTTTTTGGAGAGATCCATCGCAGGGTTCTCCAAAAGCTGAAGGAGGAGAATCGGGGTGGGGAGGATGGTTTAGAAGGGGGAGAGATCCGTGTCAAATATGAGAAGGGTTAACTTGGCAAAGGGCATTTCCTTCTGTGATGAAGGAGCTTTCTGGAATCTGTCCACAGGGCTAGGCCATAGCACCTGAGATGGAAAATACTGGGGAGGGGGTCGGGCACAGCCTCACTTAGCCAAGGCAATCCAGACCCCTCAACGTCAGGAGGGAGTGAGCCTCAGATATTTTATCAATCCCTGACGGCTGCACAGCTGGCCGGCGTAGTTTGAGATGGCTTCGATGGATGAAAAAGAGGTTGTCGATAAAGACATGTTAATGCTTGCAGAACAGCTTAGGGCTGAAGCAAAATCAACTCCCACAGCACTCAGAGAAAGCAGAGAGCAATTGAAGAAACTTACCAAGGCAAAGAAAAAAGGTACCATCAAGGCTTCCCCCACAGATCCACTCCGTCCCCCTGGAACTGCTGGTTCCATCACTACAGACCCAGAGCAAACTGAAGATGGGAGGGGAATAAAAATCTCTCCCCAAATAAAGCAACAGCCCTCCAAATCCTCTCCCATCGAACGCCTTATACAAGCCTTTGCAATCTTCCAGGCTTACTTCTGGAAAGTTTCAAAGTCACCACCAACCAACCCTTTCTGACACACAATGGCATTTAATAATTGCTTACGGTTCTCGCCTGGGAAGCCAGGCAAGCACCCACAATTCATTACATGTGTGACCTTTCGAGCCCTCAGCCCCCAAATGATTTTCACTCACTTTAATCTGAGTCCGATTCAAAACAGATCTGCTGTCAGCAGCCTGAATTCTATAGCCCCATGGATGGGCAGTGCCTACAGCTAATCTTTTAGTGCCTTAATCATAAAATGCAGCACTTCCCCAGCTGTTTTCACCCAAATAGCCAGCAAAGGGGGTGAGCAGGGTGTGAAAAATGATGAATTATGAACTCCAAAGTAGTATCTCATTAAGCAAGATTGGACACTAAAACTTTAACTGTACTCTCTGCAATTGAAAGGTCATTTTATAAAAATCCAGAGAGAATTTTGAAGTCTCTACATTCGACAGGGGAGCCCCTCCACCGTATGCCAGATTTGGGGGGAGGGAGACAAAAGCAGTGGTCAGCATAAAATGTTTTTTTTTAAACCACGGCCACTTTAGATCTTTGCAACGTGATGCCAAGCATATTCAACAGGTCTACAAATGCACCGCATTAGCCTAAATTTAGTGGGTGTTAATTGAAATCAGAGCTGCAGTCGTTACCACCGACATGTTTCTAAATACTACCCAATAAATTTTTGTCTGTTTCAGATTCTCTGTGACAGCTGGCAATGAAAAACCAAGAGAGGGCACATAAAATGGTCTTCTTATGTACCTAGTCCCGCAGTATGCATACAAAAGGACGTCTGCGTGTGGATCTGGCCTATGTCTGCACACACAGACATGTGTATGGATAAACACAAGATAGATGTGCATGCTTTGCCCATTTTTAGAAGGCAGACAGAAGACATGTGCAAGGACACATACGTATACTCTCTGGCAACTTCCATCTTGCTAATGCACCTCCCCAGAAAGCCAAATGGGCCTCTCTCAATGTGACAAAAAACGTTCTATTTGATAGTTTCTAGTGAAAGGGAGTACAACTTAGGAGCCTTTGTCAGATGAGTTGGTTTTCTTCCTTTCTCTCTGGCTGGCCTCACCCCCTTCAGGTAAGCCTTGTTTTAATTTAGAAAACAAAATTAAAATTTCCTCCAGAGCAGAGCATTTAAGGGTCAGCCAGGAAAGAGTCTGCAGTACATAGAATCCACAAGGAAGAACGAAGGGGTCTCGGGGAAGGAGAGAAAAGTCTGGAAAAAGAACCATCGGCTTTCCCGAGTTCCCTCAGAAAAATACCCCCCTCTCGATTGCTCGTTAGTTCATTATTAGCTCACGTGAAAAGAAGAGAGGTGGCTTTCTGCTCTCTGAGTCATGGTTCCAGCTAAAATAAAAAAGAAAAGGAAGGAGAGAGTCTGACCTTGAGGCTCCACAAGGCCTTCCTGGATCCTCTGATAATAATTTGAGGACTTCCCAGATCCCAGATCCCAGTATTGCAGACAATACTGCAGTATTGTCTAACTTTGCCGGGGGTCTATTCTATCCGAAAATAAACACTGCAGTCAGTGCGCCAGGAGGAAGCTTGAAGGCAAATATGTTTACCGAAGACTACTGACACCAAAGGACTCCACTTCAGCCCCAGCAGCAGATCCTCATGCAGCTTTTTCCCCCACATATAGCCCATCATTTGATTATTCAAATGAGTATCAGCTAAGGAGCCCCAGTGCTCCTCTTGGCAAACTCCCTGCCTTCTCTCCCCTCCCCCCACATCTTCCCTCTTTCTCGACCTTTCCCCCAGGTTTGGTACATGCCTGACCCCAAGCATACAGCTAACACGTGCGCTCACATATCACACACATAAACTAGCGCACACGCAGGCCTGCTACACGCCTATCCCCAAACACACCACTCGAGTGTACACAAAAACACACAACTGCTGCCACACAAACATCAGTACATGCCCTTCTCACCACACAATGAGCACACGTGCACACAAACACATACACCAACACACACAGAGCCAACCCCTTCAGAGAGGCAAGGTACCTTGGACTCAGGAGAGAGGCCTGTCCCCCACCCCAAAGAGCTGGAGGAAAAGCAATGCATCTGAGACTCCTCCAAAGGGACTAGAAACATTGCTACAGAAGAAATAATTTCTTGATGGAGAAATCATCCAGAACAATCTAGTCCATCCCAGCATCCAGACTTCTCTTTTGTCATAACCCCACATCGTCTACAGGAGCCTCTCAGATGGTCCTTGGGAAGAATGAATTGAAGTCCTTGGTACTCAGGCTGGGTCAGCCAAGCAGCAGGGTCAGCATCACCTGGGAACTTGTTAGAAATGCAGTCTCAGGCCCAAGCCCAGACCTACTGAATTAGACATTGCATGTAACAAGATCCCCAGGGGATTTGTGTACACATTCAAGTTTAGGAAGCACCCCTTAGGGTCCACCCATCCTAATGCCAGGACATGCCCAGCTGAGGTCAACTTGTGCTCATCAACTGGAAATATCCAAGCTCTCCAGCTCATGCTGGAGCAGAGAGCAGGGGTGCGGGAGCCTTCCTCCAGCATCAGACCTGCTACCTCCCCTCTCACCAGCGACAACCTGAGTTAACAGGTTGTCCATGCTCAGGTGTCTAGAGCATGCCTGTGTCTCTAAACCCACCTGGAGCTCAGCGATACTAACAGTTTTCTCCCCACTAATTGTCTCATCACTCTACAACTGCTGCTTTTTATTTCATTATGCTGCTCATCAGTCTCAGATAGGAATATAACCGAAAAAGAAATTGGAGGGAACAATTTCAATATCTCAAAACACATGCAAATCAACACCCAGAATCCTACCTGGAATGTTTTTATTGAGACAATTCTGTGCTTGTCTGAGAGATGACCTTATAATAAATAAATTCATATCTTGCAAAGGTAGATGTTCGCCACACCTTATAAAGCTAATTATACAGGCACAACATAACATTTTCCTAAATGCCTAATAACCTCATCCTGTTACTCAGGAAATATTATTTTTAAATAGGTGTGATAGATACAAACTGAAACACTCAGATTTCAATTCCAGCCCCAATTCCCGGATCCCCTTTCTGAGTAATTTAAGGACTTCCTCCAGATAGTTTTTCATATTCTTTTAACTGACATTTTATCTTTATACAGTATCTCACAGAATGAGCACGCACTAAGACAATGACAGCCAAGAAGGCCTGTCATTTCTCATTCCGACAAAGACAGATGTCTTACACTGGCTTATGCCAATAATAGATCCAACAAAAAACAAAAGAGACTACACCTGCCGCTGATGTAAAGGCACCAATTCACATTTGTGACACTCATTTGTCAATTAACAGATTTCTCCCATTGTTGACACACGAGACTTAAAAGATGTGGGCTCGAATGTGATGAATTAAAAAAGACAGATGAGTAAGCTATGAGCTGCAAAGTAATGCTATAATGTGCTTTAGATATGAATATCAACTGACACCCCTGACAGGCCATACAAGGTTTTATTTCATTTTGCACTGTATCCAGGCTTCATACTTTGTCTTCTTTGTTCGCTTTTCATCAAGCTCCTAACATCTCATTCTGACAGCCAGAGACATTTAAGGCACTTTCGTTTCAAATGCAAGTTAGCGTACTTGATTTGTCATTAAAATGCAAAACGATTGCCTTTGCAGGTAAATGTAGGTATGCTTAAAAGGTTGCATCTGCAAAGGAAAAGCTAAAAGTGGTTAGGATTCCTCACTTCACCTCCTTCACTAGCCTGGCCACCTCACTGGGCTCTGCCTGACACTCCTTTGGGCAAGGCCTGCCCAGAGGGGCTCAGGAGCTCCCAGTCCCAGCAGTGGCCAGGGACAACCTATAGACTCAGAAAGTGAGCCAGGCCTAAGCAGAGAACAGCTTTCCCCTTCCCAAGAGGTGTTTGGCACATCTGCAAGTTTACCTGTATTTGAACCAGTGTGAGCACATATAACCATCCAGCCTGTGAAAAGGAAACATGAACAGGTATGTCAAGATGCTCAAAATGATTCTTCCCATTGAGCCCCCATCTGACCCCTCCCCTCCATCTCCCTATAGGTAAGGAGGAAACTCCAAACCCTAATCTCTCCCTAGGGGAGATAGAGGAATGGTCAGATAGGGGTGATAGGGTTCAGAACACACCATCCCAGAGCATAGCACCTTGCTATTTGAGAAAACAGCAGAAGCAGAAAGGTCTCACCTTCCACTGCCCTTCTCCCCTGAAGGGAGGAGACCTTCATTCTAAAGGTGCCCTCTCTCTACCCAGAGCAAAGAAACATCCTTATCTGTGAAGATACAGGAACACAAAGAATCTGAACAAACAGGCCTTGCTAAGTTCCCCCAGCTTATTACCATTAGATCATGCTTTCTTATCCAATCTACTTCACAACTATCCACTTCGCCATCAAACCTAGCACAAAAAATACACAGGTTTACCTGTTTCTTTGGGTCTTCATTTCTGAAGGCTCCTGTGTCACATAAAATTTATATTAAATAAATTTGTATGCTTTTCTCTTGTTCTTCTTTACTTTGTTATAGGGACCTCAACCATGAACCTAGCTATGGGTGAGGACAGACATTGATTTTCTCTTAGAGGGGCTTTATGGGAAGGTTTTTTTTTGTTTTGTTTTAATGACCTTTAATTCAGTAAGTTCACTTGTTGGGAAATCATGATGAAACAATGGAAACAGTGAAATAATGTTCTATGGGCAAAGACGTTTATCACAGAATGTTTTATTAACACCAAAAAGTGAAAAACAACACATAAATATGTCAATCAATAAGAAAATGGCCAAATTATGGCACATCCATGTGAAAAGATATTATGTAATCACTGGAAAACCAAGAAAACTGAATCACATAATACAACATTTAGAGCAAAAATAGAATACAAGACCTTATATATATATATACAGCCTGATTCCAATATTGTAAAAATTTATAAATACTCAAATGTTAATAGTGGTTTATTGTTCATTGGCAGGATTATGGATTGTTTTTCATTTCCTTCTGTATTTTTAAATTTTTAATAAAATGAATATGTATTACTTTTATAATCAGAAAAAAAATAAAAACAGCTTAAAAAACTAATTTTAAAACTTTCTTTGGCCTAACTTCCTAATCCCTGCAACCAAGCTATAATTTGTGCTTCTGGGCCTCAATTTCCTGTTAAAACAAAGTATCAGACTAGTGTTTCTCAAACTGTTTCCCATGGAACACTAGGGTACCACAAGGGGTTTCAGAGTTTCTCCAAATGATTGATTTAAGTTTTAAGTTATTTTAACCGTTTTTAAAACTATAATTTAGAAGCAGTATATACTCTCAAATATGTTATATACCAGATTTTAACACACTGGAAGATACTGGCATATTATCTTATGTTGTCAAATTAACTCAGTTTGTGCAGATTTCAAAATAAGTCTTTTTTCTCACAAGTTTCTAGGTAAAGAATAATCTGATATTGCAAGATGAACTTTAAGTGGGGAGAAAAAAACCCCATCAACATTTACAACTACTTAACTGAGTGTATCAGCATTTAGATACTGCAAACTCAAATCCAAACACAAGAATAATCTCAACATTAGGGCCAGTATAAAACTTCACTTTGTCTCTAACCTCAGTATCAAACCCAGCGCGATGGTTTGAATGTGTCCCCCAAAGCTCACCTGTTGGAAAGTTAATCCCAATGCAACAGTGTTGGGAAGTAGAACATAATGGGAGGAGTTTCAGGCCATGAGGGCTCCACTGTCACGAATGGATGAATGCCAATCATAAAAGGGCTTGAGGCTGCAAGTTCAATCTCTTGCTCTCTCAAGATTTCTTGCCCTTCCACCTGCCACCATGGGATGACGCTGCAAGAAGGCCCTCACCAGATGCAGCCCCCTGATCTTAAACTTCCCAAACCTCTAGAACCATAAGCCAATAAATTTGTTCATTATAAATCACCCAGTCTCAGATATTCTGTTATAGCACCACAAAACAGACTGAAACACCCAGTGTTCATCTGAACAGCCTCACTGCTTCTGCTGACTCACCTAAAAAATACATTAAAACATTTTTATCCCATAATAGGCTTTTATACAAAATTTTTTATGACAAGGATTCTGCTGCTAGAAAAATAACTTTGAAAACCACTGGCTTAAACCAACCGAAGATTCCTTCCGAGACCACGTGGTTCCATGAAGCACAGCATAACGGACCCCGGGAAGAGTTGGGCCTACGATAAAGGAACACAGTTGAGCTCCAGCTTTCACACTTACGATGTGACAGCAGGCAAGTGACTTGATCAGTCTAAGTCTCACTTTCTTTATCTGTAAAAAGGGTATGAAAACCTCAAAATTGGAAGGATTTAATGAGATTAGCCTGGTAAGCACTAAGTATCTATTAACCAACCCATTGTTATTAACATTATATCTTGGTATCTGTGAGAGGAAGAAATAGGTAAATGGGTAAATTGTGCTCAATATAGCACAAACAGTTCACAGAAGCATCATACTGAAATACTTTCACAGAGCCAATAAAAAATTTCTCTACTAAATTGATTAATAAGATCTGGAGCACATTTTATTAGATTACCTAGATTACCTGGATAATCTCTCCAGATTACCTGGCCCACATTTATTTCCTCACTTTCTCTATCGTCTAACTAGTTTATATTCTAAAAGTACATTTAACTTTTTAATATTAAATCAATTTCAAGTCTCCCCAGTCCACATGCTGTGCACTGCCCAAATGTGATTTGTACAACTATCTTCTGGAAAGAGGCTCTAACAAGCCCTTAAAAAAAAAAAAAAATGCTAAAGCAGACCCTGTTAGTTACAACTGAACCATTCACTTCAAAGTAGATCAAAAATTACATAAAATGCAAACTTTTTAATAAAGACCAAAAAATCAGATGGGAGAAACCCATGGTTGTGGAAACAATCACCATGCTCTTATAAGGAAACACACATTAGGTCTATGACCTCCTTTTTGATTTGTGATTTGTGAGCCACAAAGGTATCTGTTCCTCAAACCCAAGACAGGAAGAGAAAGTAGTTCAGTCCCTCCTTCTACTGAATGAGAAATCTCGCTGGTCAGTTACAATCTATGAGGAGCAAGTTGGAGAAGGGGGGGTTGAAACTGCTAGGGAGAGGTCAGGTGATAAAATTCTTCTCAAGTCTGAGTTCAGAGCTACCACTAGACATAAAAGTGACTCAAAAATCATTAAATAAGATATGGAATTCCACTGGGCATTTGGCTTTCTTAAAATCTTGCTGTAATCACATACCCTCTTTAATATTCTAGCAATGCTAATAACAATCATGCTTATTTTTTTCTACTGAAAATTCTGTGTCCTCCCCCCTCCCTTTTAAAACATAGTGAATTGGAAAATGTTATACAGTCTCAGTTGTCCTTGCCCAAGGGAAACCTGGCCATTCAGACCCAAGGCCATAACCTTGCAATCTACAGCCCGGCAGGAGGCAGACCTCTTGAGAGCCCTAACTTCACAAAACCAAATCTATAAACAACAAATGCCACAGGACCCCAAGCAAAATAATCCTAAAGATAATTCTGCTCAAAAACAAACAAAAGAATCAAAACTGAAATAAACTGCTTTTGGGATATCTGCTTTTTTGGTTCATCTTCTGCAGGAACAAAAACGCTTTCACATTTAGTATTTTAGTGGATATTCATCATGCTGGTAGGTGAGTGCCCTTATCCCACATTCAGAAAATGACAGCAGATTCAATGACCTGCCCACCATCTCACAGATAATTCGTGATGGAACAAAGACTAACACTCAACACTCAAGCATCCTGCTTCATGATCTCCTTGCTTTTCCACCAGATCCTCCTCCAGCCAGAGCTCCCCTGGTTTCTTGGTCTCCAACAATGACACTGAGCTTCAAACTAGCAAGAGTTCAGTTTCTCATTTAAAAGCAAAAAAAACATATAATGACAATAATGCATTAGAGTTAGGAAGCACTTGGTGATTTACAGAGCATTCGCATTCGAATAAACCTTCTCCTCTGCAACCCAGAGACACGCTGAGTAGTGAGAAAATGGACAATACTCTTTGTAACTGATGGAAAATGGAGATTTAGGCCTCCTAAGCATTGTCCAGATAAACAGCAGCAGCAACAGGACATACTCCAGGTGGAACCAAAAGCAGTGGTCCATAAAGGAACAGGACAATAAAAGTTAACCCAACCTAATTTTCCACAGACTTTTGAAATACTAACATTTAATGGAAAGCCTCACTGCCTATAGTTTTTATCACCTCCTTAAAAAATGAGGAGGTCAAATATAAGTTTGGGAAGAAAAAAAAACAGCAACAGCCTTGAAGGGGGCAGGTGTCCCCTTTTCATGGGCCTAGAAGACAGAATTTTTCTCTTCTCCAGTATGTAGTTGCTGACCTACACCACTCTGCCAGATAAAAATCTGAGAGTGCAGGCTCCCTACTGACCAGCTACATGCCCTTGGCAAAGTCACTTAACCTCTGCACACTTTCATTCCCTGTCTCTAAACTGGGAAGAACATCGTACTTACCGTAAAGATTTAAGAAGGTAATCGGGGAAACTGATGGATGAATGGTAGTTACCAGTACTGCTACCTCTTCTAAAGTAAGCAATTACTATGTTTTTAAAAATCCATTTTAGCAAATGAAAAATAAGGGGCACCTACCTCACGCATAACCCAGCCCTGGGCACTCCTGAAAGAGAAGCTGTTAAGTAGTCCTGGAAAAGCTTACATTTCACTGGGAGACAGAGTTCCTGCAAAGGCCCTAAAGCATTCATAGAACCAATAACAGAGGAATTCTCCCCGGAGAGAACGCACCCCTAAGTGCTGGCCCTGCAGAAACACTGGCATGAAAGAGTGATAATAAATGCGTTTTCTGAAAGATGAGGTTTCCTATTTTGGCTCCTCCCCTTCTGAACGAGCACAGGGTCTTGCTGGGTGTGAAGAGGCTCGGCGGATCGTAGCAGGAGTCGTGGAAGAACTGCATTAACTGCGACCCCGCTAACAGCGTAATTGCTGCGTGTGCGTGTCAGGGCCAACACACGGGCCCTGATCAGCCTGAGAACGGGCTGCTCTCCACCAGCAGAAGGTGGCCTGTCTCCCCCTCAGAGTCTGTCACTCCGAGGTGAAGGTCTGAGGGGGAGAACCCCCACCTCCTTTAAGTCCTTGTTTGACTGGCCTCCCCAAAAGACTCTGGCCTGGCCCACGTCTTCGTCCCAGAATCACCCTTACTCCTCACAGCGAAGGGGTTTATGCTTTCATGTGTGGGGAAAAACTTACCCTGTTCTCCAGTTTCTCTCCTCCTGGACTCCAAGCAACCCCTAAGGGCACACAGATGAGGGTCTCACCATCCCCACTCAGGACAATCCTGGTCCCAAAGCCCTAACATTGTGCCAGCTACTTGCTCAGCCCAGAAATCTTGACACAGCAGGACAAACCCTGCCCTTCCTCCAGGGTGTGGCTCAAGTCTTAATCTCTTCATGAAGTTTCCTCTGAAGAAGTCCTCCTTTCTGAGAACTTCTTGGGCATGAGACTCTATTATATATTATACTCCTGACACTTAACTGGACTATGCTGTCCTGGTGTGTACACAAAGAGACCCGTCTGGCAGCCAATCTAAGGCTTCCTGGGTCAATTCTCCTACTCTGTCTGGCTGGGACCCCCTCCTCTCCATGTATACATCCCCATCTCCAGTGCTGCTCACTAATGCAAGGAGAACAAGCTTCTCAGGCAGTGGATGGAGTAACTGTGCTCCACATTGTTCTCTCATAATTTCACCTGTATTAGCCTTTTCTCCACATTGAGCACGTGAGCTTTTGAATGGGGAAACACCCATTTGTCAGTTCCAGGTGTTGGCCGATATTGAGGCCTTTGCAGGAACTCTGCCTCCCATTGTCTGAAGGTACACAACAGCTATACGTCTATAACGCACAGGAGCAGACCTGCAAAGAACAATGGTCCAAGTTCTCAGCCTTTGAGGACATCTCCAGGCAGCTTTGGGGAAAGCATGCTATTCTAAGCAGTCCCCACCCTCACTTAATTGAATGATTAATCTATTGTCATGCCTGTAGGAGCCATTACAAGACCTTAAAGACAGACCACCAAGGCCCTAGGGGCACCCACTGGGGGATCCAGCTGTATGTGGCAGCTAGAAAGATCACTGTAACCCTACTGGCACCCTCCAAGACATAAGTGGCCCCAGGCCTGATTTCTACTCACCAGTTAAAGAGGAAGAAGATAAGAAAAACCTTAAAGTACATGTTTAAAACCCAATAGTCATTCTTCCGGGCCTTCATGCCAGGAGCTGAACAGTACTCTTCAGAGGCAGAGCACTTAAGAAAATGACCTTCAGGAGCCATTGCCAAGCTCCATGTTTCTATACCCCAGGTCAGGCTGCTTTTTCTCACCAAAGCCCTGCCTCAAAGAACAGAACTCAGGGTATTGATTTGCTATACCCAACTACAACAGGAAGGATTGTTTAGGGCTCTGTGATGTGTGTCCAGCTGGCATCTGGGAAGGATTCACAAGACCCAATCAGGACAGAACCGTAAGCCAACTGTCAGCACAGGTGAAGACAGCTGCCCTCCCAGGCTCCGTCTCAGGGTCGTGGATCATCTGCTCCTCTTAAGAGGGGCCGAATCCTGAGGAAGTTCTCAGAAAGGACAGGGAATACATTATGAAAAATAAGCCACTGAAATAAAACTAGCAGCCCACCAGGCAACTCCAATGTACCCCTTTAAAGACTGTGCAGGGACTCAGAAAACAATACCCCAAAGTATGATGCTTTGGCACGCGGAGTACTTTGCACTAAAAGACATTTGGAAGGCCTCAGAAGCGGACTCTCTCTGACCTCTCCTGCCCTCTTGTCTCCCACCACTCTTTCTCTCTCAAAGCGAGACATAGAAGCCAGAATTCCTCTTCCCCAAGGGAGATCCATAGAAACTAAAATCCCCTCTCCTACAAAACAAGCCATAAAACCTAAAAGCATTACTATAACCTTCCTCCTCCACCTTTCTGTGCAAGAGCTGGCCATAAAGAAATTCTCTGACCTACCATGTCCTGCCCTGTACCTGGTGGGAAAAGAATGCTACACAGAGAGGCCGAGAAGAATCCAGACAGGCCTTGCTGGGCTTCTCTACTCCTCTCAATCTATTACCATCAAACCATTCCCTTCTGCCCAATCACATTTCTACATGGCTGTCCATTCTTCATCGAACCTTACCGTAAAAATAGACAGTTTTCCCTGGGGTTTGGGGTCTTCATTTCGGAAGGCTTCCATGTCACATAAAACTTTGACTGAATAAATCTGTTATGCTTTTCTCTTGCTAAGCTGTCTGTTGCTATACAGGTGTCAGCCATGACCCCTATGATGGGTGAGGAAAGGGATCATACCCTTCCACCCCTGCAACTGACATACACGTGGGCGATGCCACTTATCCAGCTCCTCAGAAGGTGGACAGACGGCAAAAACTCTTACCTCACTCCTTCCCCTCTCACCTTCTGCGCCACCAACTCCCAAATACACTTTAATAGGTTCGATCAACAGAGCTGATGCAGAACAAATATTTAAAAAAACACCACCAGAATTTCTGAAGAGCAAAGCACGTCAAAACTTACATATTTAAACCTCTACATGGGTGTATGTCTAAAGTGAAACAAAAAAAAAGCCTTGGAAAAAATGGCACCTTTACAAACAATATCTTATTTTAAAAGAATACATCTAATTAATACCCCATGTTCATTTCTTTAGCAGAACAGGGACAAAATAAAGCGAGCTCCAATTAATGCAACTTTAATTTTAAAATAATAAAAATGAAAAGAGGCTTCCCTTGCCATTGTCTTGTGCTTTCCCCACTCACATTTGCTATACATTCTAGTGCCATTCAAGAGAAAAGACAGCAGCTAGGTAGAGACTACAGACAGGGACAAAACTATTACAAATGCCACATTTTGGTAACGGACAATAGCCAAACAATTTTTCTTCGCAAATTTTCTCTCTTTCTCTCTCTCTCTCTTTCTCTGCCTGTCTCTCCTCCTCTTACGGCCTCTCACAGGCATTCATAGAAGGATACCCTCTCTGGAGATATACAACAATACCTAGAATCTATCTTTTTCTGGGTAAACAAAGCTATACATATGAATAATCCAATTTCTCTTTGACCCTTATCAAACTAAATCAGGCTGAAGTTCCAGTGTCATTTTCCCTCTCCAAATACAAAAGCTTTTTCCTCTCATTTACTAAAATAATTTGAGACTTCATCAGAAAGACCATTATGCTTGTAAACTTTAAATAATTTAAATGATTCCTTGTATATAAATATTTCATATCAGAAATTGATTTCCAAATGAAGTGCACACAAAGAATGACCACACTAAACAGCGTCCGAGTACATCCTGGTATTCTAAGCTATGGTCGGCCTTTTAATTCTACACGAGGTCACGAAATGATTATATGCACTATACAGAATTAAAATCGCTGCCTCTAACTCCCTTCAAGTCAGACAGAAACCCACCCAGTGGAATCCTCAGGAAGAAGAGCTAAACAAATGTTTGCTTTGCTAAACTGCTGAATTTTCAGAGGAATAACCTAGGGTTTTGATAAGGTTGAGAATAGATACTAGATACTTTTTAAAAAATTGTCATGTCCTGAAAGCATTGAGTTTTAACCTTGGGTAAAATGAGAGTAAAATTGTAAGCACCAGATACAAAAAAGGATCTGTCCACTGGACCTTACCCTGTGTCAAGAAGTAAAAAAACAAAAAAAATCCCATTTCTAAAACTTGTGAGGAAAAACAGGGCTATGAAGCGACTCCAAGTCTCAAAACACGCAGTTTCTCCTGGAGCAGCAGGAGCAGCAGTCACGTTGAAAAGAGTGAACAAAGAACAGAGATGCGCGATAAACACCATTAACCAGGGCTCCAGGCAGCGCAGAATAAACCAGCTCGAAATAAATGGGCACTGAGACCCCAACAAAAACTTTCCAGGCAGCCTCAGGAATGTGACAGCCCAGGACCTGGGGCAGCCCTCAAGTATGGTAAAGAAGGAAAGAGGGTCCACGCTGGAGCCCCTGCCTCCTCTGCCCTCTCCAACAACACCAGCCGCTTCTTTCCTCCGTCTCTTCCTTCGCGACCGAAAGAAAAAGGCATAACAAGACCAAGCGGGACTGACCGAGTAAAACATGCCCACCTCTTACGCCAAGCCAACAGCACAAAATCGAGAAAATTAGCATGCACACATAACCCCCAAACGTACAATGCAGCACAGCACCACCTTGCTGATGGAGACTTAGAATATACACACACACCCCACCAAAAATACTTTTTTTTTTTACCATAGCAATATCTGAGAAGGAAAAAATTGTAACTCCTCAAGCCATAGTGAAAGCTAAATCCTGTCTTGCCTTAGCTGCAGCATTCGGCTTGATGTAGCTAAATTAACAAAATGTTCCCTTGGCATTTAAATTCTCTCTTTTTCTTTTTTCCCTTGTAAGCAGAGTGGGGGGGAGGGTGACGTGTAATAAGTCAAAAGACAAAGCAACTTCAAAACAAAATCAGTTATTTGTAAACAATCCTTGTGGGGATTTTTTTTCCCTCCTCTCCCCCCACCCCAAGAAAAACAGCCCTGCCAGTTGTAATAGAAAGCTGAGTAAAGATAAATCAATTAGCTTGCTAATTTCTCCCCTCTCATTTATTTAGCTCTGCACTGTATTTGTCGTAATTGACTACAATTATGTTAATTACTAACTCCAGTATAATTACTATATTTATTGTCATTGAGCACGCGATGTACCCACAGCAAAGCTGGCATTTGTCGGGCATCAAGAGAGCAAACTGTCGAGAGGTGATTCTCGGCAAACTGGCGGATGTGGCTTCAGCAAATGAAAGGGCAAAAGAGATTTCATGCAATGTTAGTTTGAAAGCACCGGTTCATTAAGGATATTAATTTTCTGATAACTACACATTTAAGCATGACACACTCACGCGGTATCTACAGGATTTCGCAATTATTAATGCGTGACAGTTTCAAATGCTAAGTGAATCAATTAAACAGCAGCATTCACAATTTGAGAAGAGATAACTGCTTCATAACTACCTAAGACTACAATTTTCACATGACAAAAAAGAGCCATTGAGGCGCCTTCAAAACCTGACAGGTCAAGAAAGAAGTTTGAAACAAAAGCACCTTACAACCATCATCTCTCCTCTTTACTTGTCAGATCAACTTTGCTAGTGTCTCCCCAGAAACGGCATCACATGCCAGCTGCCACAAGGTGATTTTTCATGTCTTGTCAAAGAAATCTTTTATTCTATTTGCTCTGCATTAACATGTTACATTTATTGATCAAGGGCCTGTTCGGCAGCCACAGCAGGGCACTGAGCTCTCCATGCCTACGGGGCTTTGATGTCCCAGTGACATTCGAGCCCGAATAATGCACATACTAAATGGATTTAATGCAGAAATGTGTTTGGGCCTGACAGTTACATTAATAACAGCCCCTCACACTGATAAATATGCAATTGCTACTATTAAGAGTTACCCAATTATGGGGAAAATATTTCTCTACCTTATAAATAAATCCATCAAGGAAAAAAAAGTTTTAACAATGGTGCATTTTCTTAAAACATTTCTCCAGCTGCAGAAAATGGGGTGGGGCGGTGGAGGGAGGGGGCCGTGTGGGGGTTAACACCCCCTCTTTCTGCCCTCCCCTCCAATTGTTTTTAATAAGTCTTGCTTTATTTCAAGAATGGTTTGGGGATTTTTTTTTTCTTTTAAACCTCTTTTGTTGGTCTTCCCTATTCTACCCGTCTCTCATTTCTTCAGAACCAGAGAAAAAGCAGACACCCAGGAGACTGAAAAATTGGGTTCTGTATTAACTCAGAGAGGAGCTTAGGGGAGATGGTGCAGAGGTGGGGGGCACGGAGCTGATCTCTGTAATGATGGGTCTAGAGGAGGAGCTTTTTAAAAAAAAAAAACAAAAAACTCTAAACGAAACCTGAACATGTGTGTGTCTCTCACATTTAAAACCCTAAGTGACCTTGTGCTATGGCAGTGATGGGGGTGGGGGTTCAAAGGGGAAGACAAAGCAGCTGGGATGGGAAAGACCTTTTATTAGAAAAGTCTCAGCCAGGGAGAATGTGTAGTTATTATATCCCTGCAATTAAACACAGACACCCAGCAAAAAGCATAATCGCTCCCCTTTCATCATAAAGGACCAGGGCACAGCTGAAATTACCAACACTACAGTCCCCAAGGAGAGGAGAGAGGCTTTTCAGATGGCGGGTGTGCGCGTGTGAGCGAGTCCATGTGCAAGCACACACACCCCACCTCTTCTTTCCCCTTCAGACTCACAACTCAAGCATGCAGTTATCTGTCTCGAGGTCCTCCAGTCCCAAGGCTGGGACAACACTCTGGCCACAGCCACTGCTGAGCCATGTGACCTTGGATCTGAACCACACCTCACAGCCCAAGGGGTGAAGAAAGAAGAGGATGAGTTCTCTGGGAATCACCCCTCCTCCAAGCCGGGCCAGGCCTCCTGAGGTCCTGCCTCACCAAACTTTCCAAATCAGAAAGGTTTTAGAGAAACAGAACGGAGGAGGGAATGCAATATATAGGACTCTGAGGCCTCCAGGGTCTTAAACTTGAAGCTGCAGAATTCACTTGGACCTTGCTACAGTGATTTGCACAGTTTTTAGTGATTTAAAAACAAAAAAGAACTCTTCCCCCACAAGGAAATACAGGCTTAGAAGTAGGGGGTCTGTCTTCTCCCACAAAGCAAGCAACAATTTATACCATGAAAAGCAGTTTAGAATAACTTTAAAGCTGAGGCTAGACCACCAGGGCCATCCCAGCTCTCCCATTTAATCATCAGGGTGGTCCTGGGCAAATTCACTTCTCTGGGCCTCAGTTGCTTCATCTGTAAAATGTGGGTAATAATAATTCCATTCTCAAAATGTTGCTGGGAGGAGTTAAAGAGATAACATATCAAGTATTCTGCTCAACCTTGACATGTAATAAGTACTCAATAATACTTTCATTTCTTAATAAGAAAACAAACGTGACTATGAATGTCATTTGACTCTGTGTCCCTGGACTCCTTTGGAGAGTAGAGCCAGTTACCTCTCGCTATTATTGGCAAGTCTGCTTTACCATGGTGCTCACCAACAGAACCATTCTGCACGCTATCTCCAACAGGGCTCCAGAGGGCTTTCTCAACAAAGTGCAGCTGGCACAGGGGAGGAAGGATCCTTTCTGTCCAAGGCTGTCCTATGCCCTGGAAACATTTAGCATCTCTGGCCTCATCCAGCAAATGCGATTAAAGCCCCCACCCCCATTATTGCCCCCCAAGGTGGCAGAATTTCATAGTTGAGAACTTGGAGGTCTAGCAAGTAGAAAATAAAGGGTTAAGCTCTCCAGTTCTCTCCTCACCCCACCCCAAATCACCACTGCTTCCAACTGCCACCTTGACAACTCAGAAGGCAACATCACCCACATGCACAGTGACGTCCTCGGAACAGGGCAGAGGGAGAGGATGGAGCAGTGGGGACCAAGTTCCAAACAGCTCAGAGAAAGACACTTCACAAATGCAGAAAAATCAACCCCAAGATTCTAGGGGAGGCCGGGCGCGGTGGCTCATGCCTGTAATCCTAGTACTCTGGGAGGCCAAGGCGGGAGGATCATGCAAGTTCAGGAGTTCAAAACCAGCCTGAGCAAGAGCGAGATCCCGTCTCTACTAAAAATAGAAAGAAAGTAATTGGCCAACTAAAAATATATATAGAAAAAATTAGCCGGGCATGGTGGCACATGCCTGTAGTCCCAGCTACTCGGGAGGCTGAGGCAGGAGGATTGCTTGAGCCAGGAGTTTGAGGTTGCTGTGAGCTAGGCTAACGCCACGGCACTCACTCTAGCCGGGGCAACAGAGTGAGACTCTGTCTCAAAAAAAAAAAAAAAAGAAAGATTCTAGGGGAGTAAAATAGGAAGATGGGGAACAAAAGGCATTATTAAAAAGTCTAGGAATTTCTTATTCTGGAAGCAAAAGCTGCAGGAAATACGGAGACAATGTTTATGAAAACACTTTCTAAATTACGCTGCAAGCTATAGGATCATTGTCGTCCACAAGAAGGTGAACCTCAGGAAAGCCCTATGGCCCCTTAGCAACTCTCTCCAATTGCTTGCCACTTCCTGGCCCAGTCTTACCCACCTCCCTCATTCTGTCAGTCTGTTCTGGTGCTTCTACAGTCATGGAGGGCACTCCAGAAAGCATTTTAAGTAAACAAAATCAGTCTTGCTACAGAGGCACTATATATTTCCTGCCAAGTCATTTCCCACTTCACCTTCTGATTGTATGTTCTGCTGGTAGCTGGAAACACTGGAATGGCCAATGATAGTCTTGGAATAAAAGAGGGTTTTTTTGTTTGTTTATAGCATTGCCTACTTTAGTGAGAACACTGATTCCAACATACCTAGAACCCTGCCTCCTTGGGAGCATTCAGGATTTATCAATGCCCTAGAACTATACTGAGAACTCACTGACAGTTTATCTTTCTAAAGCCTGTCTGTTCTACCATTACCTCTTCCTCTCAAGGCTTACTGACATGAGCTCTGTTGCCCCCTCACTCCAATATAAGCGTGCTCCCCAAATAAGCCATGTCTGGGGGTTGAAACAAATATGAACAAGGCCCTTGATTGCAAAGACACTGTTTAATGAAGACCCACTGCCAACAGAACATATCCTTTGAGCTGTTCTCCTGAGAGCCTGCATGGGAAATTTTCTGTCACCCAGACCCACTGGAATATGACCAAATGTGTGCTCCTAACTGGCAGGGATGAAAAATATATGTTAGATGAGTAGGTTTAGCCTATAGAATATCAGGGACCATTGGAAAACTAAGTCATTTATATCAGTTAGGATAGGCTAGGTTATGCTGCATTAACAACTCCAAAATCTTATAACATTTATTCTCACTCAAAATCTATGTCCAAAATAGATCAGTAGAGGGTTCTTCTCACTTATGGTCAGAATCCAAGACTGACAAAGACAGTAGCAAAAGCCAAAGTAGCAAATCGTGCACTGGCTCTTAAAGTTTCTGCCCAGTGGTCATCCCAAAAGGTGCAGAGATGTGCAAACATACCATGTGCTGAAAGAGAAAAAATCCTATCTGTGAAGAGGCCCAATGACTACCAGAGAGTGAAATGACCCCTATGGAGGGTTGAGTCTGGGCTCTTAGCCTCACTAGCACATGTTCTAAGCACTAATAATAACTAACTATGCTTACTGAAGACCTATCATGTACCAGGTAATTTATTAATGGTAGTTACATTACGCACAGCACTCAACATTTCTGCAATTAGCCCAAGGCCAGTTAATCAACCAGTGAACAATTGACCAGTGAGCAAACAGTGAAGCAGGACTTCAAGCTAGGGTGGTCCATCCTCAAGCCTTGGTTCTTTTCATTACACTGCCCACCTTCCCAAATTGAACAGCAAGTTAGCAGCCCAGTTCTCTCCAGCAGTTTGTCATGGAGACACAGAAAGTGTGGCATGTCTGTCCTTGAAGCAACTCTGACAGTGTGCTGGGTGTCTGCCTCACCATCTGCAGCTGGGGAGAGAGGGCAGAGCCACTGTTTCTTTACTGAAGCTGCACGAGCTCCCCAGTCCTTCATCCTCATCCTGGCCAAAGCCAAGGAAGCAAGGAGCAAGCTCCCACCTAAGAAATTTTCTTCTGAGCAATTCTTCATCCAGCACATTTATCAGAGTGATGCTAAATAAGATGCGACTGCAAATAATTTAATTTTTAAAACATAAGTTTCCTGTTGCCATAGATCAATTAAACCCTTTCGCCTTTATTGCCAGATTGACATGGGCATGTTTGTCATTGTTTGCCATGGGAGCTCTGCTCTGCCCGCTGTGTTCAACAAGCTAAGCAAGCAACCCACTCAAAACACTCAGGGCCTTGGGAAAGAGGAATGGGACCACCACGGAGAACTGTGCCCTGATCCAATCTGGGGACAGGGAAAATTGAAGCTGGAACAGCTCATTAAAAAGCTCTCTTTGCCTTGAACAGATTAAGGAACTAACACTGGCTAAAGCATAAGATTCTCTTTACTAGTCTGCAAAGTAAAGGTAAAATATGAACAAGCTCAAGGAAGAATTTGAGACAATGAACATTCAAATAATCTTGGTAGAACAAACTGGTATAACCTCTCTAGAGGGCAGTCTGATATCCGTACCAAAGCCCTCCTCACAATTTTGTCTCCAGGAACTTGTCAAAGCAGCTAATCAGAGACATACTCATCAATGAGTATTATAAGGATATTTATAATAGAATTACTCATAACAGTAAAAATCTAGAAATAACCTCAATGTCCAACACTAAGAAATGACTTGAGAAACCCTTAAACATTGTGATGTAGTATTTACCGGTATGGGAAAATGCTTCCAACACGATGTGAACAACAGCATCATTTAAAAAAGTATTTGGTATTATAAAAGAGTAGGCAGACAATACAATGTTAACAGTGGTGATTTCTGGTTGTTAAGATTATCAGTGATTTGAGAGGAGGACAGTTTCCTTCATACCTTTCTAAGTTTTCCAATATTATTCTATATTGATTTTCTCTTAAAAGAAAAATTATCTTGAAAAATAAAGATCGTAAGTACAGTTTCATGCAGATGTAGACAGTGGATGCATGATCATTAATACAGTCAAGTTCAAGGAGAAGAAGTTCAGGAAGAAGACAAGGAAGCTCACTCTTGCAACTTCTATTCAATATAGTACTACAAATGCTAACCAGAGCAGTTAAGAAGAAAAAGAAACATTCAAATTGAAAAGGAAGAAGTAAAATTATCTTTGTTTGCAGATGACATGATCTTATACGTCAAAAACCATAAACACTCCATCAAAAAACTTTTAGAATAAGGAAATTCAGTAAAGTTGCAGGATACAAAATCAAGCTATGAAAATCAGTTGCATCTCTATATGCTCCAAGAACTATCCAAAAAAGAAACGAAGAAATTTAAGCAAGGAGGTAAAAGACATGTACAGTGAAAACTATAAAACATTGATGAAAGAAAGAAATTAAAGGATATACAAAAAAATAGATATCCCATACTACCTAAAGCAATCAAGATTCAATGCAATCCCTATCAAAATTCCAATGGCATTTTTAACAGAAATAGAAAAAACAATCCTAAAATTTGTATGACCACAGAAGACCCCAAAGAGCCAAAGCAATCTTGAACAAAAAACAAAAAGAACAAAGCTGGAGGTGGTTTCAAAATATACTACAAAGCAATAGTTATTAATATCAAAACTGTAAGGTACTGGCATAAAAATAGACATAGAGACCAAGAGGACAGAAAAGAGAGCCCAGAAATAAATCCATGCATTTACAGTCAATTGATCGACAAAGGTGCCAAGAGCATACAAAGGGGAAAGGACAGTCTCTTCAATAAATTATGTTGGGAAAACCAGATATCCATATGCAGAAGAATAAAATTGCACCCTTAACTCACACCATGTACAAAAATCAACTCAGAATGGATTAAAGACTTAAATATACACGTAATGTACAGCATGGTGGCTATAGTTAATATTACCATACTATATAACTGAAATATGCTAAGACAGATCTTCAATGTTCTTACCACAAAAAATAAGGTAACTGTGTGAGCTGATGGATATGTTAATTAGCTTCAGTGTGGTAATCATCTCACAGCGTATACATACATCAAAACGTCACATTGTACAGCATAAATATATACAATTTTTAATTACAAATTACACCTTCAATAAAGCTGGAAAATAAGAAATTCACCTGTTAGTATATGCATGGAATATCTCTGGAAGACTACACAAAAACTGAGTAATAGTAGTTAGCGCAGAAGGGAACTCAGTGGCTAAAGGACAGGTGTAAAGACTTTCTTCGCACCATTTGCATGTTTGTTCCTTTTAAAGGTTGTGCCATGTTCATGCATTAGGTATTCAAAATAGAAATAAACATAACCCCTTGTCTAAAAACAAACATGGCCTAAAACACAGACTGTCGCTGATCTTGCAACCTCGGGGAGTAGTGAAATTTTTACTAGGGGGTATTGTTCTGTTTAGAGCAATACCCTGATATGGCTCTTCAGAGGTGAAAAGGAAACCTGTAGAGATGTTCTACAAAGGAGGGGAGAGGGTTAATTTTTCTGTATATAATAAAGGGAAAAGAATTTTGTATTTCTGAGGGCAGCTCTAGAAAGAGGGTAAATGACATGGGAAAGAGAGAATGGGGCCGGGAGAAGGAGGTGCCGGATCACATGCAGGTCTGACCCTAAAAGATGCACCACGAGGGAGAAATTCTCTGTGACAGGGAGTATCCAAAAAATTTCCAGAAGCAGTGCTATCCCAAACTTGTCTCCTGCTTGTGCCACAATTACCACCCCCCACACCCTGTACCTTCCAGTGGCAATACAAATCTATAACACATAATAATATTGTATTGGGCTTTGGAGAAATGAAGGGACTGTCCCAAGAGGGGCCAGGCAGGCTGCCAAGAGGGCGAAAAACAGCTACAGAGCTCAGAGGTGGTCAGGGCAACAGTGAATCCGGGCACAGACTGACTAGGACATATGCTCCCCGCAATCCCATGGAAATAGTAACAGGGGCCTAGGGAGAAACTTTCTACAGTACATAGGATGCGGACTCAAAATATTTCATTTGGATATCATAACTCCTGAAGCCTAGCGGGCTTGGGCATCTGTTACATATTCATTTATTTGGAAGGTAAGTTTATGATCTCCTATCTCCTCCCTTCTTCCTATTTCTCCCCTCTCCTGTTTATTTTTTTTTTTAAGAGGAATTAGCTAAACATCTAAAATGTCCTCAATTTTGATTCTGCTCAAAGAAGGCAGAGATAGACACCAGTGCCTGAGTGCGCTCAAATCTTCCTCTAGCACCAAGAGAAATAGGGCCGCCTCCCCTCATCCCCCAATTAGGTGAACAAAGAAGGTCAAAGGTGATCCAATCCCCAGCATTCCCAAGTCAAGTGAGCAGCGCTTTTCTCCAATCTGGTCTGTAACTCCCTCCAGCTTAACCAAGTCCTAAACATAAACTCTTTCTGAACCTTAGACCTCCATCGCTCAGCCCTGCCCAAACTCAGCTGCAACCGGTGTGGAGCTCACACACCGACCACAACACGGCCAATGGGAACAGGCTCCTGGCCAGGTGTGAAAGCTCCTCAAACTCAACACTACAGAATCTCTCTCCTCTCAACAAAAGAAAATACAAATCTTAACTTCTCCTTCGGAATCCACTTTACAGACCCTCTCACTAAATATTCCCGCAGCCAGGGCCTGTCGTTTCCTATGACAAATGCATACAGATCCAGCCCCTCAGAGCCTTCGCCGCTTCTTGCCTCACATGCACCCACCCTCACAGGTCCTGTCCCTCCTCTGCCACAGGGAGGCGGGGCCCCTGGGTGTGACAAAGGTGGCTCTGTGTCCTCAGACCTGACAGCCCAGGCCCATGACCATACCCACTGACACCCTCCCTTCCAGGACCCAGCCTCCTCACACCCACATCTGGGCTCCCACCAACCACGCACAAGGCAGCCATGACCCCGAGCCACGATGTCCCAACCCCCTGAAGGCCAGCTACACAGGAGGATCTCCTTCCAGTGCCCAAAGGAGCCTTCTGCCCGAGTCTGCGCTGGGGCGTTTCCAAGGTGCACACGCGACTCAGGCATGGTCCACTCCAGGCCCTGCACTCGGTCCTCTCCTTTGGTATTGGGACCAACACCCATCCTTCATTTCTCTAAGTCAGCATTTGTTTATTTGACTCCTCTCATCCCTGTGCGTTACTTTGTGACTTTTCAGTTTCACATCTCCCCAGATGCACACAAACCCTTCGGGAGTCAGGAAGAGCATGTGGACAGCATCCCCCCTCTCTCTGCACCACAACCTTCTGGACACCCTTTTCCCGGACATGGCACAGCTCAGTGTGGCCACGTGCTTCTGAGCACCAGCCTGAGAAGCTCTGCTGGCTTAGGTTAAAATTAAATTCATGGTGCACCTTATTGCCCTGAGTTTTGTCCATTTTCCCTCCAACTCTTCATTCCCAAGCATCCTGGAATGGGATTCAAGCTCCTCGTCTCTCCTTCTACTCCATGACAATTTGTCCCACTCAGAGGACAGCACAGCTCTCAAGGAGGGCACTCAGGAAAAAGCCCTTCATGGAACCAGTGTGTCAGGAGGAAAAGCTACCACCCTGACCCTACTCACTTACTCCACTGATAACCTGCTTTCCAAGTACCTCCCACTTCTCTCCTCCAAGCCCCCAAACCAGTCGCAATTCATAACTTTGTAGGAAGAAATTAAACAACTGCCTGTATTCTCCATTGGAATAATATACAAGGTCACACTTGCCTTTTGCCAAGACTGGAACAATTGTCAGAGAATTTCCCTCCTATCCACCCCACATCAACAGTGTCTAAATTCCTTTGAAACATCATCTGGGGAAAATCATCAGCACAAATATTTAAAGCTCCAATTCATAAAAAGGCAACAGAAAGAACACACACACACACATACACACACACACAGCCTTACCTGTGACTCCGGCAAATGCTTTGGGACATGGGGTTGTCAAAAAAAGCACAGCTAAACGGCCCCAAAACACTCTTGTGAGCTTCACCTCATTCCTTCCCCAAGAGTATTCCGACTTGTCGGCACAAATATCAGTGAGAAAGGGAAAGAACAAAGTGAAAATACGACGGCCCCTCTCAGGAGCTCCTGTGAGATGGATGACGCTCAAATGCCCACTGCCTCTTTCATGGCACAAAAAGGCCAACCAAGGAATCATTTGAGGCAGAGTCAGATCTTTGGGTGTGATTCCACGTGTCTCAGGGCCCTTGCACTGAATAAGAAGACACTCAAGGCAAAGCTGGAACGTTTGACTTTTATCTGCCGCCCCTTAAATACCCAGGGGAGCTGGGCCTCCCAGGCCAGGCCTGTATCTCTCGAAGGTTACATACCTCAGAAGGTTAAAGCTCAGATCAAGCCTCTTTGCAAAATGTCCACAGTCCCTGCCAAGGTGCTCTGGAATTTCTCTGCAGTCCTGGCCTATGTAGGACACCTGGAAATTAAATGGAACAGAAATAATGTGGCAAACAGAAATCACCAGCTGCTCCCAAACCTGCGTCATTGATCCGATGATTGCTTCCGCAACTTTAAACGCACGTTCCTCGCACACAAAAAGGCCACATTTGTGACTGTTTTCCTGGTCAAATCAGCTTTGGGGGCTTCAGGGACTCCGCCAATAACTCCCTTTTCCTGATACAGTTAGCATGATGGAGACTAATCCCAGCACAATGGAAATTGGACTAAAATTGACCAGGTTCAGGTATCCAAAAGAAACCCCAATGTCAGAGCACGTTAATATAATTGCAACAATGAGCCTCCCGCTTAGGGACCTTTGCAACAGCTGCCCTCTGCCTCTCCTCCACTGCACCCCTCTCCCCTGTTATGCACATTACCTCATAAAAGACACAGCAGATGCACTTACCAGCATTCACCCTTCAGGGGCTGGACAAAAAAGCCTCCCCAAACCACCAATCCCATCCCATCACCACTGTGTATAAAATGCCCTCCACGCTCTGAAAAAGCTGATTTGAAGGCAACAGGACAACAACATGTGGCCAGAACTTCCAAACCTCCCTCCTCCAGAGAGCCTTTGGCAATCAACCCCACTCTGTATACAGAGCTGCCTCCTTGGGCATTCTTCTATTTATTATTAAGTACTTAATACATGCCCAAATATTAAAAGGCCAAACTGAAATTTGATCCTAGAACTTCTGACTGTAAAAAGGTCAGTGGGCTTTCTCACTACCCCAACCACTCAATTTTTGGAACCATTTTTACAAATAGCACCCTGTGGGCAGATTGACAACTAATTCCAAAACCCATAAAACAAACCCATGGGTCTGAGTTGGCCAGTGGGCCACAAGACATGGTATTTTCCAAAAGGACAACACACTCAACCCCCAGGTAGAAATTCAGGCCTACCACATAGCTATAGCCTTAATCCAGTCTCCCTACAAATCTACATTCCTCTACACATACACACAAAGATGTCTTGGAATAAGGGAGAGACTCCCATGGGGGTTATGTTTCCTAAGGGGGGACAAGAATATGGTGGGATCTCATCTCCTTAGATATTAGGTTGAACCATGAGTTACCAATATCCAACCATTTTAAAACTACAAAACAGCCCTTCCACACGGTTCTACCTAACACAAGCCACACGGAAGCTTAGCACCCTCAGTATCACAAGCATCACTCAAACTTCTAGCCACTGGGAACAAACAATTGACAATACAACATCCTGTATTCACTTTCGTTCTATCCACTCTCCTTTAGTAATTTCATTCCAAGAGGACAGAAGGAACAGAAAAGTCGCTGACTCCAATAAAGTAATTTTGACTCGGGAAGATACAGGCTGCAAAATAAAAGACTCTAAGTTCAATCTAGCAATCTCTCCCCTTTCTCCATGGGATTCACCTCTCTTCACTGCTCCTTGCGTAGTACATGAAATTCTGCTGCCAAGTGGAGATGGAATTCATATGCCATGGAGAGACTGGGGATATAGGGCCCCAATCAATCCGGGGACTTCAATTTCCCTTGGGACAGCCACCCAATCACGGCAGCTTCTTCTGTGTTGTACGTTCTCATTGATCCCCACGACCATTGTGCTCACCAGAAAGCCCACGCCATTCACCCCAGCCTGCACCACCATCTTATACACACCATCATCATTCAAGACTTCTGAGATATTATACAGCAGAGAAGTTCAGCTTTAGAAGTAGAAAATGAGCTCTTTCATCACAGATTAGCCAAGGGCTCAATCTAGTAGGGACCCAGTTTGTCAAAAACCCTTCATGTTTTGTACAAGGAAACTGAGACTCCAGCGTCCTGCCCAGCATAGCACAGCTTCTTAATGATAGAGCTTGGACCAAGTCCTGCACCATGAATAAGGACTTCCAACATGGGCACCATAGAGCACTCACAAATCCACATGTGGATGTGGGTTTTCTTGACCAACAAATGCCAATGGTGCACGTATCATCATGTTTTGACTTCAAAATGAGTCTTCCTAGCTGTATGGGCGAGAACCACCCCATGATACCACACTGAAGGCCCAAGAAGAGTGCTAGCGCCTGGGGAAAGAGAGGGCTATTTGCTTCCCTTTTCCTTCTGTAGGATTCCCCTTCAGGGGAAACAGCAGCACCAAGAAGAGCCATTACCACAAAGCATTCACATGACTCATAACCTATCTGATAAGACTTTCATCAGCCTGTTTTATTACATGGTCTTAACCACACAACATCCCAGGAAAACTAAACACTTGCTCCCCATTCCACAGAGATGAAGATCAAGTCTCCAAAATTTAGCATGAGAACCAACTTGATAAGCCATCTGCATGCTTAGGCCACCCTTGCAGTGAACTGGAAGCTTTTAGAGATGTAAGTTAAGCCAACCAGGCTGAAGGGCTCAACTCGGCTAGAGAAGACTTAAGAGCAGCACGTAACCACGGCCAGGCATTGCAACCAACACTCATAACTAGAAGAGAGACTTAAGAAGTGCTTCTGAGTGGAATACATTGCCTCTCAGGATGTTAGGAAGCTTGTTAGAGCACAGGACCACCTAATGTAAGATACAAGGCAAGGACCAGACCAAAAATACTTTTCCTCTTCAGCAAATGGGAGAAGGGGTGTAGAGATTAATAGATCTTTAGAGGCACAGAAGCAAGAGCACGCCCAGAACTTGAAGTCATTGCATTTAGTCAATTATCTTGATTTAGACTGAACTGAACAAAGATTTGAACTTTTAACTTTCCTACCTTATATAATTTGTACCTGTGACTTCCACCCTGTGTGGAATGATACAAGAAGGGACACCATCACCAGGCAAATGAAAATATAGCAAGTTGAAGACCCTACGAGAGGAACACCAAGAAAGGGAAAGGAGAATGGGAGGGATCCCCACCCACGGAGCAGAAGCTGCAGAAAATAACCCAACTGCACAAGACTGCTGGTTTCTCTTTGCGTTGGGACTGCCTGGCTCCCAGGGCACTTCTGGGAATGGCGGGTTTACCAGTAGTCAAATTGAGAGGAGAATGTTTTACGATGCCTGCCCCTAGCCTGGCGTGGGGGATCCTCGATTTCAAATGTGTAGTACTAGAAGCTCTGTCAGAGCAGAAACAACCCTAGGCACAAGTTTGAGTCCCTGGGCTGCTACTTACTAGCTGCATTGTCTTGGATGAGTCACCATCTCTCAAAGTCTGTTTCCTCTTCTGTAACTAATCTAACACTAACTGCCTCCAAAGATGTTAAAAATAATATAACAACTAACATTCATTAAATACCCACCATGTGCTTGTTATCTATCAATCCTCATCAACAGCCCCATGAGCCATATATTATCCACACTGTACTTACAGGAATGAGATAACATATTAAAAGCACATAGCACTGTCCTTGTCACCTGTGGCCACTCAGTTAAATAGTTGTTGAATCCGATGAATATCCCTACGGAAGGGATTTGTGAGTGTTGGGTGCAAGATTTCAGGGCCCAAATCCCAAGTTTGCATTTTTGTCTGTAATCATATTGATGCCACTAAACTATTGGAAAAAGAAGAAAGAGGACTTAATGCTGAACATAAATGATGTATTCAAGCCATGAGAAGCCAAATGAAGTCAGACTCACGTCGAAGGAAAAGATTTTACAGAGAACAGTGATGGGAAGACTGCAGCGTCCCCAAGGACAGCAGTAGCACAGGCCTGCAGAGCTCCTAAAGACCAGCTGAACAGCAGCCAGTGCACAGTGGAATTAAAAGCAGTGACCTGGCTTCAGCCAAACATCACCCATCTCATTAAATTAATTTTATTGGGTTTTTTTCTTTGCATTTAAACCATCCCTTTAATAAAGACTTATAGGTCTCTAAATATGAGAAAGTTATATCTAGTTTTATGTTTTGTACATTTGAATAACAATAGACTAAAAACTATATCAACACCCTGGGTTCATGGGAAGTCCCTTACCCCTTTAAGGCAGCGCTACCAAAATTTGAAAAGTACCATACTACAGACATGCAAGGTGCTACTTCTTATAATAGCTGGCATTAGTAACAGCCTGGGGCAGAATGCTAACAGATATCCTAAGGCAGGAGAGGGTTGGGGTAGGCACTCAAATCCACTGGCCTAGGTGGTTTAGGAAACGGGGCACTAACACCCCATGGGTGTTTTCCCAACCTGCCTTCTTAGCTCCTCCCCAGGTAGCTGATCTTTATAAACAGTCCCCAAGGGCCCAAAATGTCTCACCTACCCTTCACCCAATGCCTTTGGGCTGTTTGGAGTAGGCCAAGAACAGGGAGTGCAGGAAAAATCAAGTTTGGGAAACGGGAGAAGGGAAAAGGAGGCCCACGGAAGTTCTCAGTCCCCTCCCAAGTCCTCCATGAATGTGGAAGAAGCTACGTCCAGAAAATGCTGGATCTGAAAATGCAGAGACTTTGAGTCTGGGGAGGAGGGGAAACCCTCCGTCTTGAGCAGATATTCCAAGACAGGCAGAGATCCTCTCATCCAGACCCTCCCTCTGGACAATCATGTTAACTTCCAGAAGCCCCTTTTCCCTGGTGAGTCTTTTATATTTTTTATTTTTTAGAGGCAGGGTCTCACTCTGTCACCCAGAGTTGGAGTGGAGTAGCATGATCCTAGTTCACTACAACCTCAAACACCTGGGCTCAAGCCATCCTCCTGCCTCAGCCTCCCAAGTAGCTGGGACTACAGGTATACACCACCATGCCTGGCTAATTTTTTTTTTTAAGAGATGGGATCTCACTACATTGCCCAGGCTGGTATCAAATTCCTAGGCTCAAGCGATCCTCCTGCCTCAGTCTCCCAAAGTGCTGGGATTACAGGCATGAGCCACCACACTCAGCCCAACAGTCATCATTTTTAATCTTTCCCAAAGGCTAGTACCTCTGTGGCCCACTCATGTCTGAACTCTGCACCTTCTAGCTCTCTCCTCAAAGGCTGTGAGTCTAAGGACAGAACCAGTATTCCCAGGCACCAAAATTGTGTTAAATGGTGAGTACAGAGAGACAATGGAAGGGCCAATTTCCAACATAAGGCACAGTGCCTGGTACCTAGTAGGCACTCAATAAGTGTGTGTAATTGATGAAATGACAGGACTCTGGAAAAGAAACAGGCAGTGGGTAGTTTGATGGGATGCACAGTTTGCCCTCATTGTATCTATAGGAGTTATAAAACCCCTAGAACCTCCTCTAAGGGGGAATCATTCCCTTTAGCCCAAAGTAATCTCAAAATCCAATTGCACCTGACATTACCTGCCTTAGGCAATCCAAGGGGAGAGCTTGAAAAACTCAGAACTGTTTCTCCAGGGTGTGCAGGAAAAGGCAGAAAGTAGGAGGGTTGGCTTAATCAGAGAGAAGAGGTTAAAGATAGACACTTGGCTTTTCCAGCAGGTAAGACACCTGGTCCCAGTGTGGCTGAGTTCATCCCTCCAGCAATGACTAAAAACACCTGAGGCTTCACTATAGGGCTGAAAGCATGTGAAACTAGATGTCTATCACCCAGGGTGGAAATAAGAGTGTTGCCATTCCCTACAGACACCTGTTCAAGCATGCCTGTAATCTCAATGACTCAGGAGGCTGAGGTGGGAGGGCCAGGAGTTCGAGACCAGTCTCTAAAAAAATAAGGAAAATTACCCAGGCCTGGTGGCAAGTGCCTGTAGGCCTGGCTACTGGGAGGATCACTTGAGACCAGGAGTTCGAGGCTGCAGTGAGCTGTGACTGTGCCACTGTACTCCAGCCTGGGAGACAGAGATTACTTTCCTGTAAGTTTACTATCTAACCAGCAAGGGAACAATGTAAGAGCTATATGAGTTCAAGAGGACAAATGACCATATTTTTCTATTTAGTGCTTCCATTTGTTTTTCTTAGAGTCACACCCAAAACATGGTATAGTGTGTGCAAAGTAATGAATATACCAGAGTCCAGAACCACTTAATCTTTTACAAGGTTTTATACCTTATGGGTATAGGTTTTATTTCTCTAAAAAAGAAATAAGAAATCAGATGCAGAAATAAAGCTGCGGAGACAGTGGCCCTCCACCAGCCTTGGGTAAAGGAGCTGGCAGTCAAGGCAGAGCCCACCCACCACCCTCCCCCCAGGGATACATTGTGACTTTGGTGGCCCTAGGCACTTCTGCCTTCATGGGTCCCTTCCTTCATTTATAAATAAATTTATATTTTAAAACTGCATTGGCATAAAGACAACTATATTAATGTTATATATTTAAACGTTTTCTTTAACCAAAAGTTCTTTTTAAATCCGGATGACGAAAGAAATTAAAACATTTTTTGTGGGCCCCCAAAGGCCCAGTGAAGAAGTTCGCCGGCTGGTCCTGCTCAGTGAAGTGCTCGGGACAGAGGGAAGTGGAGGGGACCGAGGGACCTGGGGGTCTTGGGTCTTCTTCCCGCACAGCCAAGAGGTGTGCCAGGCCCAAAACGGGGTCTGTCCTCAACAAACTAGGGCGAGCCTGGGCACCTGCCACTCACCACCTGCAGACGCAGCCCACGCCGTCCCTCCCCCGCACACTGTGCCCGGGGCGGGGCGGACTTACTTGAGTTCCACTGACCACGAGCCCGGCCATGGCGGCCAGGACCTGGCGGGCGCGCGGCGCGGGGCACTGGGCGCTGGGCGCGGGGCGGCGACGGGGCGCGCGGGGCGGGCGCGCAGTTCCGCACTGGGCGGTCAGCTGACCTGGCGGAAGCCGGAGGCGCGGTCCGGCCGCTCGGACCTCGGCTCAGCCGCGCCCGCCCCCGCCCCCGGCCGGCCCCAGAGCAGGTGAGCCGGGACCACCCGCACCGCGAACTGCCACAGGTGGCCCCAGCACGCCGCGCCCCGTGACTCCGTGACTCGTGTGCACCCCCTATGCCCCGCCGGGCGTCCCAGAGCCCTTCCACCCCAGGAGGGTTCCTCCACAACGCCACGTCCAGAACTCGACTGCGTTAGTCGGGGAGGGGGGATTCCATGGGGCACCCATCTGAGCCGTTAGCCGGGGTGTAGAGAGCGGGCCTTTCCTAAATGTCGCAATCTGTGTTGCATAACTTGCCCTTAACTGCAGGGAAGATGGGCCTCTTGGCTGAACTCCCCTATCCAGCTTTGGTGGGGAGGGAGGAAGTCAGAAAAGACTCCTGGGGGAGCGGGGTTTCCATTTGTAGAGGGGAAGGTGGGGGGGAGTTGGCTTTCTCTATAAATAAAGTGCTGCCTTGGCTAAGAGCCCCCCACCCTCTCCATGTGGCCTCCAGGAGTTAACAAACCATGTGGAAGTAGAATGGGATGGTGTCCCCAAATTTCAGGCTTCTGTATTCTCCCCCTCCTCAGAGGGAAAAGACATTTGTGATACTTAAAGTTATCAGTGGGGTCAGTCACTGCCCACATCCCCCACCCCCATCTGGAAGTAAGAAGTGGCCATTGCTACCCCTGTCTGGATGAACTCAGGCCCAGTGGGCAGGTAACTCTCTAAACTCATGCCCGTTCTTCTCTGGAAGGATCTGAGTTCTCTCCCTGCCTATTCTTGCCTTCCCAACCTTGCCCCCAGGATGCACAAAGCTGCTACCAAATGGTTGTCATCACTCGCTCCCCATTGCGGCTAAGAGCCAGCCCAGCCTTAACTGGCCTCTCCACCTTGCTGTCTTCATTCCAATGGGTATAGGCACCAATCAAATAGAGAAGGGGAAATTGAGTCCTAACATGCCAGACTCCTGGTCTCTCACACATGGCAGGTACCTCAACTCAGTGAGCCTATTGATCATTGTAGCTCCCCACCTCCATGGAGGGGGATGTTCACAGGGCTTTTGATTTCATTGTCCCCTGTGTCTAAACAACACTTAGAAGTCCGTGCTTGTGCTGCTGCTGCTGACAATTATGACTATGGTTAAGCATTTTGTGCTTATCATCATTGTCTCTCAGATAGCCCTGGTCCTAACACAGTGCTAGGTAGACCCTGGTTGTCTGCATCGTGATGAGCAATGTCTGGCCCTCTCTCAGCTGGGAGGAGCGGATTCAGCAGAGTGGAGCTGTAAGAATGCAGACTTGACTGTGTTTACTTTGAGGGTTTTCAGGAAATGCTGCAACAAAAGGTCCTGCAGGCCAAAAAAGAAAGCCTACTCTCCAGAGATAAGGGGATCAAAGGGAACCTTCCCAGGCCTGCTGCCCCAAGGACCAGCTCCCCCACCTCCTCCCTCCTTCTCCGCTGGACGCACCCTGGCTCCTCCATTGTCCACTTTTGTTGGCCTTTCCTGCCTGAAAAGGAGGAAGTGGGCCCAGGCCCAGACAGTCATGATACTCTGCCCTCCCCGGCCACCTTTCACCTCAGCCTTCCTAGAAGGTTTTCTACAGATAGAATAGGACTGGTGGAAGCAAGCCCAAACCTACTCAAAGATGAAATTGGAGAATTACCTCCCTTCTCCCACCAGCAGGGGGTTACTGGAGGTCATCTCATCCATGCCCCTGCCTCCGTACACGCTGTGTCTTCTGAGCATAGGCTGTTCTGCAGGCACTATCTACCAATGACACCCAAGTGGGCAGGGATCTTCTCCGCCTTTCTGGACCCCCCACTACTGTTAACTCCTCCACATATCCCCGGGGTGACCATTCTAAAAGCCCAGTTTGACCCTACCTAAAATATTTCAATGGCTCCCAATTGACTAATAATACAGTCCAAAATCTCTAGTATGTCCCTCAAGATCGTTTACAATCCCATCAGTCCTTACCAATCCAGCCTCTTCTCCTTCCTCTCCTCTTCTCCCACTTCTCCCATCCTCTGCTTGGCTTTATAGGAACTGTTAGTTTGCCTGGAAATGCCTCCTCACTCCCTCCCTTCTCTACTCAGTGAGCACATCAAGAAGGCCAATTGACTATATGGGGAAGGATCATGTGGAGAAATCGCAAAAAAATAAAGTTCAGGATAGCTCAGATGGAGGTGGGCTTTAGTGTTAGAGATGTAAACTGATAACAATAGGGAGCCATTGAATGTTCTTGAGCAGAGTAGTTGTCTTAGTCTGTTCGGGCTGCTATAACAAAATACCATAAACTGGGTGGCTTATAAACAATAGAAATTTATTTTTCAGAGTTCTGAAGGCTGCGGAGAGCAAGGCAATAGAGATTCGTTGTGTGGTGAGGGCCCATGCTCTGGTTTAGACAACTGTCTTCTCACTGTGTCCTCACATGGCAGAAGGGGTGAACTAGCTCCCTTGGGCCTCTTTTATAAAAGCACTAATCCCATTCATGAGGGCTCCACTCTCATGACCTAATCACCTCCCAAAGGCCCCACCTGCTAATACCATCACCCTGGGGGTTAGGATTTCAACATATGAACTTGGGGGTGGCGGGAATACAAACACCCAGACTATAGCAGTAGTAATCTGTTGAATGTAGCTGGGGAAGACTCCAGCAGAAACAGACTGGATTTGCCTCTCCTGACTCCCCTTAGCTTTTGAAGTTAGTTTTCAGAACAGGAGAATAAGGAGGAGGAAGGGAAAGGACAAGAAGGACAAGGAGAGGAAAAGGGGGAAAGAAAGAAGGGAAAAAGGAGATGGAGAAAAAGAATCCATGCCCTTGGACCAAAGAAGATTGAAAGGCGGGAGGAGGAATCTATCTACCTCCTAATCACCTTCTTGAACAAAAAGGAACATTGAACAGAAATAGTCAAGGTAAAGTCCTTTGGATAATGCAGCCGTCCCTCGGGGAGGGGAGAGAGCAAAGCAGCACTGAGATAGGCTGACCCAGGAGGTAGACAAATGATTCCTTTGGAATACAAGGAGTTTACAAGAAGGAGCACAGGACACAAGTCTTGTGGGGGCTTCGTCTTGAACTCAGCTCTTCCCACCCCTGCCCCAGGAGCGCTGAGGGACAAGGAGGGCTCATGCCGTCATCCAGGTTCTTCCCAGGTCCCTTCACCCCACTCCATGACCAATGGGAAGTGAGCTGCAAGCAGCCCCTCTGCCCCATGCTAGGCACTAGGCATGGACATGACTGATACACACCCTTCAGGAGAGAGGGTCAGATTTGCGTCAGACATTTGCAGTGCTATGTCAGTAAGAAGTGCTGTCATTGTGATCCTATTTTCCGAACCCACAACTGAAGCATGTAGCCCAGTTTGTACAAGTGCACTCAGGAGGACCACAAAACAGAAAGTTCAGATCAGACCTAGGCTGAACATCCTATCCTGGGCCTGTGAGTTCTGGAGCTCTAAGAGGGGCACACAGCGAGCGAGAAGGTTCAGCACATACAACTGGACCTTCCCCTTCCACCCTCGATGAAGAGGGCAATATTTTATCCCTACTGTCATCATTGTTGTTGTTATTATTCTTTGGCAGAAGCGGCCCTTTGCCTAGAGTCCTTCCTCCATCACATTCCTGGAGACAAAAAGGAAGATCCTGTTTATTTCCAATCAAGGGAGTTGATTCTGGGGTCGGCCAGAACCAGTGAAACAGGAACTGATTCCTTAAATCTTCCATCTCTATTTACAAGCAGCTGAGAGAAGAGCAGGGCCGGTGCATGATGGTGTGTTAGCATTCCTGCCAGGCCTCGGCTAAATTTCTCTTCAGCCTGGCCTCGTTTCTTCCAGGCCCAGCCTCTGGGCAGGTTAAGGTGGTTGCTGTAATTAATCATACCCCATCCCCTCCTTCAGACTCACCACATTCAGATTTCAATTAAAAAAAAAAAGTTGGATGTGTGCATATGAAACGCTCTTTGTTGCTGAAGCATCCTCCTTTTGGCTGCAGGAGGGAGTGTAGGAAGTTCGAGAAAGAGAAGAGGTTTCCAGGGCCCTTTCCAGAGTCTCTGTACGCGTGTGAGGGGATTAAGGCTGATCTATACTCAGACTCCTCCAATGTCTCCCAATCAGGACAAATTGAATTTTTTGAAATGCATATTAAATACCATCACGGTATCTAGCATGAGTATTCATTCCACAAATGTTAATTTATTACTTACTATTATAATAATTATTACTATTATTAATTCTCAGTGCCTCCAGCTTTTCTTCTTTTTGGATTTTAACAGGTTTTGTTGCTGTTTCTCTATTAAAATGCAAACATCAGCTGGGAGTGGAGAAGGGAGTGGGTTTGGGGAGCTGGGGGTGGGAAGGAGGTTTCTGCTTTTCGGTCTATTTCTTCTGTGATTTGTGCAACATGGATATGCCACTTTTGTAATTAAAAATAAGAAAAGAGGAGATTGGCATGGAAGGGGCAGGAAAAAGAGAGTTGAAATTATCTGCTAATCTCTTAGCATTATTTCAACAAATGCTGTAAATAGCAATGAGAGACAAATCTTATTTCCCATTCGTCTGGAATCTGCAGAAAACTCCAAGTCGCCGGCTGAGCTCGGGAGGCAAGTTATCTCTGAGTGGGAGAAGAGGGGTCCACAGAGAACCCACCCTATGTATATTTCCAGTGGGGGCACCCTTCCAGAATTCCAACTTGACCTGGAGAGGTTCTGCTACTTGGAAGTGGGAGAGAAGGGCTCCCTCCACACTCAATTAATATATATAGAACTTGGCAGTCAGCTCAGTAAGCTGATGCCCTCGCTTCTATATTTTTCTCAGATACCCCCCAAAGCTGATGACTGACGATCATCCAAAACTCACTGCTCTAGAAATCATCTACTCCAACTACTGATTGGGGAAACTGAGGCCTAGGGAGTGGAAGGGACTTGCCCAAGGTCACCCCGCAAATGAGCAGGTGACCCCAGACCAGGAAAGAAAACAGGACTCCCCCTATGTCCCAATAAAAACAGGATGAGGAGGCTGGGAGGAGTACTGAACGACGCCGTCTCACATCTAATCGCTTCTCGTCACGTTGTAACCATTTTCCTTATGTGGAGCCCCATGCTGATGGATCAGAAATAACATTTTCGAAGTTATATCTGCAAGAAAATGGCTATTAATGTTCCTCCTCTCCTTTTACAGCGCTGAGGAATACATATTAATTTTCTCTCTACTTATATTGCCTATTTGCAAATTGTATTCACTACCCAGTGCTCCAATTTGTCCTACCCCTGAAGAGATTATGATGAATAAATGTGTTCCTGGAAATAAAATAGAATAAAAATTTGTCACTGGAATTTATTTTATAATTGTTTACAAGGATTGTTTTAGAATATATGGGGGGGCAATAATAATGCACACACGAGGGTTCTGGTGTGATTTACCAGTATTCCTTCAGAGTCTCTTCCCACTTCTCTGAAACGAGCCTGGGCTCTCTTCGCAGCTGTGAGCCAGGGACAAAGCTAGTGTCAATGCACCTGGTACCACCAGTGCCAGAGGCTGAGGGCCAGGTGAAGGCTGACCCTGGTCGTGTCTTATGGTGGCTGGCGCCCTGGCCTAGGAGTTTGGGGTTCAAGACCCAGCTTTGCTGCTAACTCGCTGGGTGCCCACGGATGAATCCATTCACTCTGAAGGTCTTCAGTTTCCTCCAATACAAACTGGCTGATCGAAGGAGATTTATGATTACTAAAATAAAAATGCAAGTAAGTATGCACATGTCCCCAAATCTTTTGTATATTTCAAAACAGAAGAGAATAATTCTGTTTGTAGCGTAAAGAAGAGACAAATATTTAAAATGGTAGATATCCCAGTTATGTTGATTTGATCCTTACAAATTATATGAATGTATTAAATTATCACATGTGCCCTCAAAATATATACATCTATTATGCATCAATAAAAAATATGAAATAAAAAGAGAATCCACTCACTAGTAGACGTTTACTGAGCACCTGCTATGTGTCAGGCGCTAGGGGGACAGCAGGAACAAGACAGATACAGTCCTTGCTTCTGTGAGGCTTACATTGTGGTGGGAAGAGACAGTAACAAGTAGATAAATAATATAATTTTAAGTATATAAAATACATCATTTCAGGTAGCACTGATACATGCTATGAAGTCAAAAGTTGCCAATGTGAGAGAAAGTATGGGAGGTAGAGGGTGCTAATTTAGGTACAACGTCCAAGGTCTCTGCCTACACTTCAGAGCCTTTCTTTTATGAAATTCTTGAGGAGCAGAGCATGAGCCAGATGCTGGCCATGCTCACCCCCTCTGTACAACGCTTTCGTGATGCACAAACTACACATCCTCAGACAGCTGTAGAATGTTCTGGTAAGGCCTCTCTCAGGGGAGGCTGAAGCCTGAATCATGTGATAGAGCTAGCCATGGGAAGACCTGGGAGAAGGGTATTCCAGGCAGGGAGAACAGCAAGCACATTCTCTTGGTCACATGCTGTCACTTTGCTTACGCTTGAGTGGTGAACTTGATCTCGAGTGCTTCCAAGGGCAAAGTGTCACCCAGCCAGAAAGAGGAGTATCCCAGCACAGCTGCACCTGGCTTTGATCTGCTCCTCAGCTCCAAATCACAGGTGGGCGAAGGCCTCACGATGCAGCAGCTGAAAGCAGAGTCATTCACGGACACAGAGAGGTTCTACAGCCCAGAAAAGCATATGCAGTTTTTCTTGGAGAGGGAAACAGGATTACTAGCCCTTACACATGACTGCACTGGCACAGACTCACGCAGACACACGAAAGCACACAAACATGTGTAAGTGCACAGACACATGCCAGCCCTGGATCCATGTGTTCCATCTCATGCTATGAGCTGAACCCTGTAACCCACTCCTGGGCACACCCTGGCCTCCCATCTCACCGAAATAGCTACTGGTGGCTGGAAGAGAATGCAGACAATTTTAGACTGTCAGTACTTCCTCAGACCCCAAGAGAGTCTATATTATAGCTTAGGCTGAGGTGCTAGAAATTCATTTAGTCAATTCATTCATCCAAATAATATTTGTTGAGCACCTACTGTGTGCCTGACACAAATCTAAAAAATCTGGGATCACAGCATTAAAAAAACAAACTTTCTACCCTTATGGAGCTGACCTTCAGTGAGGGGATTGATGATAATAAACAAGTGAATACAGAATGTGTTCGGTGGTGATGAATGTTGTGGAGAGTAACAGCAGGGAAGGGTGACACAAGTGCCAGGGTAGGTAGGGTGATCAGGGAAGGCCCCACTGAGAAACTGACATTGAAGCTGAGACCTGCAGGAAGTGAGAGAGAGCCAAGTGGACATCTAGGGGGGATATGTTGCCAGCCATGGGAACAGCAAGTGTAAAGGCCCTGAGGCAGGAGGGTGCCTGGCATATCTGGGCCATATCAGAGTGGCTGGAGTGAGTGAGGGGGAGAGTAACAGTAAATGAAGCCACAGGTTGGGGGATGGAAGACAGATCATGTATAGCTGGACAGGCTGAAATTAGAACTTGGGTTTGTACTCCAATGAGATGGGAGTCTAGAGCAGAGAATGGGCATGATCTGACTCGAATTTTGTAAACACTACTCTGGCTGCTGTGCTGGGAACAGACCAGGGATGAGGAAGGACAGAAGCAGGCAGCCCAGACAGCAGGCTGTCACGGGGATACTGCAGACAGTAAACAGCACCCGGATATATTTTAAAAATGGCACCAACAGATTTTTCTGAAGAATTGGACATGGAAAGCATGAGAAACACAGGAGTCAAGGGTAACTGCAAGGTTTTAGCCTGAGCCACAGGAAGGATGGTGTTGTCATACGGAGATGGATGAGAAAATTGGGGGGTAGAGGGAGTCACGGGGTCATTTTTGGACCAGGTAAGTTTGAGATGACTTTGAGGCCTCCAAGTGGAGATGTTGAGGAGGAAATTGGATATGTGAGTGTGGAGCTCAGGTAACAGGTCTGGACTAGAGTTAGAAATTTGGGGAGTCCTCAGCTTTTAGCTGGCATATAAAGCCAGAAGACAGGATGAGAAAGACCTGAAGATTGAGCCCCAGAGCACTCTGATGGTTAGAGGTCAAGGATAATGGAGGAACCACAAAGAGATTGAGAAAGGGCAACTGGAGAGGTGAGGAAGAACCACAGGCATGCTAGGGCCTGGAGGCCAAGAAAAGAAAGTGATCAAAAGAGATGGGGTTCCCATGTGATGACCCATTCAGCCAAGGATCATCAGGAGGCGTTGAAAGCATGGTGAATAGGACGTGCACATGGACTCAAAGTATCGCCCCACAGGTAGCCTATAAATGACAAAGGGGAGAGATCTCATAGGCACAACCCTAACCCAGAGCTCAGACTTAGCACCTCCAGGGGCGATACACCCTGATATTATGGGCCTCCAATGGGAAGCACACACCACCTGCATGCTATTCTTGCCAACATCGTTTAACCAGACCCCACTCATGAGGAAACAGACGAATCCAGAAAGTGGGATATTTTATAAGACAACTGGGCTAGACTGACGAAAATGTCAATATCATGAAAACAAAAAGGGGGCTGGGAGGACAGTTCTAGATAAAAATGGACTACAGAGACATAACAGCCAGGTACAAAGCATACTCCTTTATGAAACACTGGAACTGGGCCAGGGGTCGGGGGGCTGGAAGCTAAAAAGACATGTTAGGGACAATTGGGAACATTTAAATGTGAACTGTTTGATGATATTGGTTGTGCTAATTGGATTGTGGTTTTGTAAGAGAATATCCTTTCCCTTAGGAGATGTGAGCTGAAGAAATCAGAGGTAGACATCAAGATGCCCACAACTTTCAAATGGTTCCAGAAAAGTGTGTGTGTGTGTGTGTGTGTGTGTGTGAGAGAGAGAGAGAGAGAGAGAGAGAGAGAGAAAGAAAGAAAACCAATGTGCAGAGTGTTAACAGCTGGTGAGTCTAGGTGAAGGGTATTGGCACTCATTGTCTTATTCTTTAAATTTTTTCATAAGTTTGAAAATTTTAGAAACAAAATGCTCAGGGCCAAAAGAAAGAGGGCATGATCAGTGTGTCCAGTGCTGCGTAAGGCCAAGTGAATTGAGGAATTAACAGGATTTGACAACATGGGGGTCATTGGTGACCTTGACAATGCAGACAGCAAAAGAGGTCGGCAGGGGCCAGATGGTAAAGGTCTCACTTTGAGCGCGACAGGAGTAACATAATTACATTTGTGTTTGAGAGCAACCAGTCCAACAGTTGTGGGGAGGATGGCTGAGCAGGGGGAAAGTAGGGTCAGGAAAATGTCCTCATGGGCTCTGAAAGCACACCCCACCCCACTCCCTGTATCCCCATAAAGTGTGGTGAGGACCTGCAGAGAGAGCAGCAGTAGGGATGCAAAGGGAGGGATGGTTTCAAAGAGATTGCAGCCCAACTGCCTTGACTTAACGCCTGCTTGGGAGCAGAGGATGAAGGAGCCAAGACAGCGTCATTCACCAAAACACTGGATGCAGGGGCTGGGGTGGAGGGCAGTGCATGATGAGTTCTGTTTGGGACACGATACCTTTTTTTTTTTTTTTTTTGAGACAGAGTCTCACTCTGTTGCTCAGGCTAGAGTGCCGTGGCGTCAGCCTAGCTCACAGCAACCTCAAACTCCTGGGCTCAAGCGATCCTTTTGCCTCAGCCTCCTGAGTAGCTGGGACTACAGGCGTGCGTCACCATGCTCGGCTAATTTTTTCCTATATATTTTTAGTTGGCCAATTAATTTCTTTCTATTTATAGTAGAGATGGGGTCTCGCTCTTGCTCAGGCTGGTTTTGAACTCCTGACCTTGAG
>CAUYRT010007706.1:0-16244 GCA_963574885.1 Lepilemur ruficaudatus
GACTACAGGCATGCGCCACCATGCCCGGCTCATTTTTTCTATATATATCTTTAGTTGGCCAATTAATTTCTTTCTTTCTATTTATAGTAGAGACAGGGTCTCACTCTTGCTCAGGCTGGTTTCGAACTCCTGACCTTGAGCAATCCGCCCGCCTCAGCCTCCCAGAGTGCTAGGATTACAGGCGTGAGCCACCGCGCCCGGCTCCTGGCTAATTTTTTTAAGTTTTATAGAGACAGGGTCTTACTATGTTGTCCAGGCTGGTCTTCAACTACCGACCTCAAGTGAGCCTTCCCACCTCAACCTTCCAAAGTGCTGGGATTACAGGCATGAGCCACCAGGCCTGGTCTGTTCTAGATATTTTTCATGCGGTAATAGTTAATTCCCAGAGCTACCCTAACACCTCAGCTTCACTCACACTGAGCTCTCCCTGTCCTGTCCTGTTCCATTTCCTGCCTTCTGTATTCATTCTCTACCCTTAACTTTCAAATCCTACCTACCCTTCAAAGTCCAGCTCAACTGCCATTTCTCCACCAAGTTTTTTCAGCTACCTCAAGCTGGAAGGGATCTCCACCTCGTAGGAATTTAGAGGACATGCTCTATACCTCACTTTTTTCTAAGTGTACAAGTAAAACTTTAATTCATCCTCACCATTAAAAGTTCAAATAGTGAAATATAGAGCAAGAAGTTTAAATGTCCTTTCACTCCCACATTTGCTCACTTTCTACCTTGATTAATGTTTCTGTGTATCTGCTAACAACTCTATTAGACAGTTATTTGAGGACAGGAGGCATAGCTGAGTCATCTTTATTCCCCTAAAATAGGCATTAATAAACAATTGCTGAAAGAATCAATTAATTTCAAATCCCTTGAGCCGGCACATATTACATTTTTAGATGACAGTGAGAGGGTCTGTTCAAGAAGTGGTTTTTTTCCAGGGGGACTGGTAAAGGCATGTCAAACGCACCCTCTCCTCCCACCTTTATTAAAGAACAAAAAAGCATCTACTTCCAGGTACATGAGGCATCTGGTTTCTGTTTCAGCAAGGTCTCAGAAGGAAATGACTTTTCTCTGAAATTGTAGACACCCCACCCAGCTGTGGCATTGTTGGACCTCAGGGTAAACAGGAAGCTTCCTGCCTTGGGCTGTTCATGTCCCTCTCCCAGACTATTAAAGACTGTTAATAGGATGATAAAAGGACAGCTGCTGGCCATAAAATCAGCCCATTCCTTAGATCCTTAGAGAACAGCAACTAGATCCCTCCAAGGCCATAGACAAAACTGTGTCTGTCTCCAGGCTGTACCAGGAGCGTCCACCTAGCTGGGGTCCTCAGTTGCAGGGTTTCTGGGCATGAGAAGATCTAGTGTGGAGGTTAAGCTGATACTGCCAGAGCAGTGAAAGTACACGTATCCTGTGGGGTTTGAGTCACCTCTTCCAGCAGGGGAATTATCAGTCCTTATTGCCCCCCAAAAGGAGGCAAAGAGGAGAATATGAGAGCAAAGAACCCAGTGGTCCTACCTTAGCAATAAAGAGCTGAAACAGGACCCTAACTCCTCCTGTACACAGGGCGGAAGTCCCTGGATTTGCAGCTGCTGGCGAGGAGAGAGGGAAACAGTTTCTGCCAACTGGAGAGACACTAGGGCAGGGGTGATCATCTTTTGCCAAGAAGGGCACTTGGTGTCTTGGCAGAAAGCAGAGGGCTGCCCCGATCTGTGTGTACATTTTCAGAAGCATTTGACTCTGGACCAAATTCTCTCAGCTGTGCTAACGCTGCGGCGATGGATGGGAAATGCTTATTGGCCAGGCTGACCAGAAGCTCCAACAGAGGGTGCTGGGGCTCAGCCAGGAGCTTCCCTTCAGCTGGCAAGTTTAGTTTTCTGTCACGGTCGGAGGGAGTGTGTCAAAATTCCAATTCTCAGGGCTCTCCAGAAGCTACTTGTGATTACCCATCTGTTTTGAAGACTTTCTGCTTATTGGAAGTTTTGGCTCAAATCGGGAGTAAGAGAGGTGATGATACAGAGCTGAACTCTGGCTCAAGGAACGGGCAAAAATAGCTCAGCAGGGGTCAGTGATCTTACTACCACTGAAGTGACAGGCTCATGACCAAACAGGGGCCTGGAAGTATAAGGGAAATACCATTTCATTCAACCTTGGACTTACCTACAATTTACCAATTCGTGCTGCTGCGGCGGCTCCTCTAACCCATGTCTACCAATCAAGCAAGCACAGGCGCCGGAGAACGGCAGGGCAAGGCGCCTTATTTGCCAGGTGTCGCTGCTTTCCCTCATTCAAAGGAAAGATCACGTAAGTTACTCCTTAGAGCTGCACCCCAGGGTGGAGGAAGAGTTTCTTCTAATTGCTGAAAACAGGAGAACTAGAGATATTTTCTCCTAAAATCACATGTTTAAGCCTCCCTCTAAGTGTTTAGACTGGGATGATTCTGTTGTTTAGAGCAGTTCTTAAGATCTTACAGTTGAAAGGGATCTACAGACTATAGGGTTCACCACCTCTACCCCCCATCCCAAAGAACAACAGCATTTCCCCTAGTTTCAGAGGAGGTAACTAAGGCTCTGAAAACACTCTCAAGGTCACACAGGGTGTTAACAGGGTTTTACTGAGACAACCATTTGGAGGCTTGCTCCTGCCACATTCTTCTTACCCTGACTTTTTTCCCCAAATGATTTGTATTATTTTTAAAAAGGTAATTCATTGCATGTATAATTCAAAGTAGTTTAATTTGCATATCTTTGTAAGATTGTTCATAAAAATAAATGCACAAATCATGAAAAAGTCATCCGAAATAATGTCTATTTAGAAAAGATGGTCCTACTTTACCACTGCCACTGCACTGTTGAGACCTGCACCATCTCGTGGGGACTACCACCAGCCTGTCAGCCATAGCCTCTGATGAAATTTGCTTTTTTTTTTTTTTTTTTTTGAGACACAGTCTCACTCTGTTGCCCCGGGCTAGAGTGCCGTGGCATCAGCCTAGCTCACTGCAACCTCACACTCCTGGGCTCAAGCGATCCTCCTGCCTCAGCCTCCCGAGTAGCTGGGACTACAGGCATGAGCCACCACGCCCGGCCTAAACGTAAATTATTAAAATTATTAAAAGCAAATTTTGGCGGGGCGCGGTGGCTCACACCTGTAATCCTAGCACTCTGGGAGGCCAAGGCGGGAGGATCGCTCAAGGTCAGGAGTTCAAAACCAGCCTGAGCAAAAGCAAGACCCCGTCTCTACTATAAATAGAAAGAAATTAATTGGCCAACTAAAAAATATATATATATATATAAAAAAAATTAGCCGGGCATGGTGGCACATGCCTGTAGTCCCAGCTACTCTGGAGGCTGAGGCAGGAGGATCGCTTGAGCCCAGGAGTGTGAGGTTGCAGAGAGCTAGGCTGATGCCACGGCACTCTAGCCCAGGCAACAGAGTGAGACTCTGTCTCAAAAAAAAAAATTTACGTTTAAATTTATGCATGGGTCAGTGGTAGGTTTAAGACTGTCCCTTCACTGACTGACTGGAAAGATCCAGGTGTACTTTAGACTTGGAATGAGATAATCTTCACTTATAGTAAAAATAGTTACTATTCTAAAATTTGCCCTAACCAGGACCAGAAAGGGCTCTCTTTGGCTCACACTTTTCCCATTCCTGACCAGCCTTCAAAGAGAGATTCTAATGGACACAGTAATGATCCCAGGACAATGCAGGAAGTCCCAACGTGTATTTTTACTTTCAGATCCCTGAGTAAAGTTGGCTCCCAGCCTGTCCCTGGAGACTCCAAGTCATGTCCAAGGCAGGAAGTTGCAATGTAGGAGTAGTCCCAGGAGCCAGTAGCTCAGGAAGTAGCCTAGAATGTATCGTGTGACTGGACAACAGGTCTTCCAGTTGTACAAAAGTCCCATGATAGAATTTCTGGGGACCGTTTGTCCTGGTGGGGAGTCTCCTGCAGGAGGCTTCCACGGCACGGTCTCTAGAGATCTCAACAGCGGCTCTTGATCCTGAAGCAAGTGAGCTGGAAACCAGTACACAATAGGAGTGGAGGAACCCAAAAACCTGGTGAGAACCTAGAAATCATGAGATGGGGGAAACCCACACATTTATTGGAATGTCACTGACTCAAACTGGACCAGCCTGGGGACTTCTCTGCTGCTGGGTGAACTATGGTCCCCCACAAATAGAAATGTATTATGCTGGAAAAGAAATTCAGCAGAGTTCACCTATCTTATAAAGATATGTGTGACACCAGCCAGGCAACCTGTGTGTTACAAATAAACATAGCTAAAGACTAATTACCACAATAATGGGCCAATCAATACTAAAAACTCTATGGGGTCTAATTTTAGTCTAGGGCCTGGACTCGAAACTCTGGGCCGTGGACTTGGGAACCTGAGGTAGTTCCCTTATCTCATGGGGGTGGCAGAGCAGAGAGAAAGGAGTAGGGGATCTTGTGGTTCAACATTCTCCCTCTTTGGGGAGTTCAGAGCCCAGTCTCCAAATGGCCTCCCTCATCTAACCTGGAGACCCTAAGCTTTGCTGGCACTCACTCTACTAGCCAATCCGGCTACAAACACAGAATGCTACTTTCTCTTTCTCCCGTGCCTCTTATCCACACAGCTCAGAGAACTTGACACACAGCCAATATATACCTCTAAGAGGCAGAAACTGCTAAGGAGAAGTCAGTAAGGGGAAAAAAGACTTCCTTGGGTGTGGCCAGAGCTAAGAACAAAAATTTGGATGTAAGATCAAACGCTTCCCGTCCCTCTTTATTGTTACCTCAAACTTTGGAAAAGATAGCTCCTCCGAAAATTGGGCGTCTGCCTGGGCTCAGAGTACCTCCAGAAGCCAATATTCAAGAAGCCAATTTGGGTATAACTATATATTAGGGGAAGCCCCCGGAGATATCCTCTGTGCTTATTCCTGTATCTCAGTTGAATCAGGTCCTCTCACAACCCTCATGTCTTCACACATGCCCTTCCATTTCCTAGAATGTCCCCCTCTGCTTCCTGTATGGAAAATCTCTTTTTACTCTTCAGGACCCAGCTTAAATATGATTCCTTTCTCAACTCCTCCAGCGAGTTAGCTACTTTTTCCTTTCCGCTTCCACAGTACTTCAGCTGAGCTTTTTTTTTTTTAACATCTCAAAACAGTAACCCCCTTCCATCCACTGTACTATAATTTTATCAGTTGAATCTCTGTCTTTCTATTTATACCATGAGATCCACTAGGGCAGCAATTTTATCTTACTCATGTTCCATCCTCACAGGTCTAACCCAGGGTCTGGCACAAAGAACACCCCCAAATAGTTGCTGAATGAATAGATTAGGTATGGGTTACTCAAATGGGAGAAGTTAGCTGTCTTCCCTGTCCTTGGCCAAGGGGTTTTGAGTGTATTCACATCCTTATCCCAGCTGGGAATCCACCTCACCTGAACATGCATGCACAAACTTCCAAACAGCAGCAACACTGCGGCGTGGACCAGGTACACAAACACTTGAGGACTGAGGAATCCAGGATCAGGCTTCTCTAAGGTCTTACTGTTCTTGCTCCTTCGCAGCCCAAGGGTAAGGCAGAGCCAAGGGTGGGTGGTTACGTATGTCCATGTTGCCCAGGCAACCAGTATAGCCACTGGTGTGGCCAACAGAAAATTGGGCACCTGCCTGAGCTCATAGTACTTCAAAAAGCCAACATTCCAGTAGACATCCTGGATATAGCTGTATATCAGGGGAAGGTCCCAGGAGCACCAAGGCGGCTCATTTCCCTCTGCAATCCGGTAGCCCTTGTCCATAGCTAACTGTACCAAGGGCTCAGGAATGGGGCCAGCCGAGCCTGGCAGACAGAATTGAGTGTAGGCATAATACTGAAAAAGGGCAAAGGGAAGGCCAAGTGTAAGCACAGACAGAAACAGAGAGGCCATCAGCTTCAAGAGTTGTCTCAGGGGATTCAGCGCCATAAGAGAAGAGAAAAAGCCTCGACACTGAGAATGCATGAGGAAGCCAACACTGACGAGCCCGTTGGAGCGCACACCAGTGGCAAGGGCGAAGAGGAGTCCACTAGTCCAGACTCGGCCCCTCTCCAGCTGCCCCATGGCACTGAATGTCAGGAGGGCAAACAAAGCTTCTGAGTAACCAGCTGCCAGGAAGACATTGGCAGGGCTGAGGCAGAAGAGCAGTGCTGCGTAAAAGGCCTGGCGGGGACAGTGCAAAACCAGACAGCCTAGGTCATGAAGTGCGACTGCGGCCAGCACAGAGAACAAGGAATTGAGCAATGCTACTGAGATCAGCAGGCAACTTCGGAGGCTCAAGAACCCCCGCAAGGGTCTCAGTAGTTCAGTCGTCACCAGCAGGGCCAAGGGGAAACCAGGAAAGAAGGCAAAGTTGTGCTCATACAGGTACCCATGCTCGGCAATGAACAGGAAGTGTTCAGCATCCCAACGAGACAGGCCGCCTAGAAGACCTTCCACAACTTGGTCCACAGAGCCTGAGGGAGCTAGTCGAGGAGGACAGAAGGCTTCAGCATGGTGATCTGGGATGATGGCATTGAAGATGGCCTGTGGGGTAAAGAAAAATGAGGATTTTGGTTGAGTAACTGGAAAAAAAGAATTGTCATTTAATAAAATGAGGAAGAACATACTTGTTGTAGGGGAATCAGGGTTTGGTTTTGTACTAGCTAAGTTTGAACAGGACACTCTGGTGTAGAAGTCAATTACGCGGCGAGCTATAATGAGTCTGCAGGTCAGAAGAGAGATCAGGACGGGAAATAGAAATTTAGGAGTTATAAGTGTATAGCTGGTATTTAAAGGAGACTGAATGAGATCCCCTAGGGAGGAAGTCCAAACAGAGGAAAGAAGAGATCTAGGTGTGAGTGTCAACATTTAGAGGCTAGAAAGAGGATGAGGATACAGCAATGAAGATAAAGAAGGCACAGTCAGTGAGATAGGGGGAAAGCCAGGAGCATAGTATCTTTGAAGGGAAGAAAAGGAGTGATCAACTCTGCTAAATGCTGCAGATAGGTCAAATAAGATGGGGACTGAAAACCGACCACTGGATTTAGCAATGTGAAGGTCACTGGTGACTTTGACAAGAGCTATTTCAGTGGAATGGAGGAGAGAGAAGCCTGCCTAGATTGAGTTCAACAGAATGGGAGAAGGGAAATTGGAGACAGTACAGACAGACAATGATTTTGAGGAGTTTTGTTGTAAGGGGAGCAGAGAAATTGGGTAGTAGGTGAATAACAAAGTAGCGTCAAGAGAAAATTTTTTAAAAGTGGGAGATAAAGGTTTGTACGCTAGTGAAAATAATCCAGTGAAAAGGAAACCACTGAATATGCAAGAGAGAGAGGGGAGGATTGCTGGGCAGGCAGAAGGGGATGCAGTCTGCTACACAGAGGGAGGAGTTACCTTAGAGAAGAGGACAGTTCATTCAACCTTCAGTACTGAAGGCCCAGAGATGCAGACACAGGTAGACAGATGAATATGAAGGGAGCATGTGGAAGGTCTCTTCTAATGCCTTCTTTTTGCCTGAGTTTTCATTCAGGAAAGCAAGTTATCAATTGAGATTGAGTACTGGGGAAAATATGTAACATAAGTCATCTGTGACCCTGGTTCTCCAAATAGACAGTCCACCAGAATCACCCAGGGGGTTTCAAAAAATACTGATGCCTAGGTCCCTCCCCCAGAGTTAATGATTTAAATGGTATGGGGGACAACCTGGGCATTAGAATTTTCTTTTAAAAATTCCCCAGGTGATTCTGATGTGCAGAAAATTTTGAGAATGGGATGGTGACTGGTCTAGGAAAATACACTAAGATTGCTAGGTAGCACAAAGGACTCACTTGGGTTAGTGAACTTGAATTAAAAAATACTAGTTAGTACAGTTGTGTGTTTTTCTCTGGGCAGATGCAGGTAAGGAATAGGCAGAGAATTGGATTTAATGAAAGTTGGGGTATTGTTTTGTGACTAAGATAGGGAGAAGGGAGCAAGAGAGTTGAGTGTATATACATGGGGATGACCACCATGATGGACCACGGAATCTTAGCTGGGTAAGAAGGGGAGTTGAAGCCATGCAGTGGGTGAGGGACAGTGAAATGGCAGTAGGATCAATGGATTATAAATCCTGACAGGGTGGAAGAATCGTTAGAGCTGAGGTACTAGAGAGGGTGAGCTGGAAAGATAGGAGATAGTGGTCAAAGAATGGGATGCATGAAATTGAGATTATTTGGCATAGGTTAGGGGTTTAGGTTATGACTATGACAGTGCTGAGGACAGGATCACTAGAAAGTAGCAGGACAAGGAAGTTAGAGACCAGGGCACTGCATGCATCATCTTCATTAATATTGAAACCACCAAAAAATCAAAGGAAGTAGTGCTGGGAAGAATGACAGTGAACCAGGAGCTAAAACCTTCAAGGAATAGCTGTCACTGACAGAGAAATGACAGCAACAATGAACGGTAACTAGGGATATAATCTGAGGGCTTAGCGTTAAAGTGGGGATAGGGGAGGGATAATGAAACTGCATTTATTATTAACCGTCTTTTTGCTCCATTAGATTGTCAGCTACTTAAGGGAAAAGAGACCATGACTTTTTCACCACCTAGAACAGTTCTTGGAACACAATAGGTACTTAAAAAATTTTTGGTTGGTGAATGAACCGCCAAGAGGAAACATAACTGTTTCCAAAATCACCATCTGAATTAGAACCCAGATGCCCTGGCTATCCCAGATACCTATCCCAGACACCTTCCAGATACCGATCTGCAGTATTGCTCCTTTAGCTCTGTCAATAACTCAGCTGATGCTGAGCCATCACTGACTCAGTTTCCCCAGCCTGGCAATAGGAACATAGCTCCATTTTTTTTTTTTTTACATAGCCCCATTTTTAAGGTTCTTTCCCTTTTTGGTCAGTTTTCTTATCAGGCTACTTAAAACAGTGAAAATAAATGGAACAGGAGTGACGGTCACAGATAACATCCCTAGCCTCCAGGTTGAGGACACGTTTAACTAATCTTGGAACCCAAAAGAGCCTGGTACGCCTCAGATAGTGCGGGGGGAGAGAGGAAAGGAGGTTTCTGCAAAGGAAGTAGCTATGAACCTCAGAGAGAATGGTGCTGTGATAAAAGGCACACATAATTATTTTACTATAACATCCCCAGGGTGTTGACATACATTCAACAACATTCATTTATTTACGAACATATGCACTGAGGACCTACTAAGCACTGGGCACTGTGCTAGGCACCAAATCATTCATATAAATGTGAAATTTTAATAAAATATGTATCAAGGGCAGCCTTGGGGAGGCAAAGAGAAGTGCAAAAGGGCACAGTCATTGAGGGTTGTATGTGGGTGAGGCAGCAAGGAGAGGTGCCTGGGGAAAGAAGAGGAGCCATTACTGATTAGTGAGTACATACAGATGATCTCAGGATTTACACAGTGCCACCTCGTCCCACTCAACTGACTGACACAGTGCTCAGTCTGGTAACAGGACCCAAGGCAATGCTTTGAGCTATCACACCCTGAATGTATCTACAGGTACAGAACATCACAGTCTGTTAGAAAGACCACTGGCTCAGGAGTTAGGAAACACATGGTCTAACTCCGGCCCTTCTCTATCTTGCTATGTGGCTTTACGTAAGTCATTTAACCTTTCTGGGCCTCTGTTGCTTCATGTGTAAAACAAGGGGTTAATATACTGTTTCTAAGATTCCTGATCACTTTTCAGTCCATGTCTTTATTGTTCCAATCACATGGAGGGGCACACCCTAGAGGTGGAAAAGAGATGGGCACTATTCTTACTGCCTAGCCCAGTCATGTAGCAATGGCACATTCAGGAAAAAGGATCAGAGACTGACCTGCAGCATCAGAGTCAGGACACGGCAGCTGACTGCAAACCTTAGCACCTCCTTCCGGGATGGGTCCAGGGGCCACATCCTCTCATCACCAGGAATTCAGGGGTGTTGCTACCAGGACTGAGCTCGCTCAGCTTCTAAACTCTAAAACCCAAGGAAGAAAATGTTATACATGGGTAGAAAGCAAATTCTTGAAGGAATTCTTCATAGGAACCGCCCCTCTCAGCATTACCATAGCAAACTTAATCACCTAACCTCCCAGATAAGGGAAAAGAATCTTGAAGGCAGAAGGCTTCACTAGGTGTCACACTGAAGCACTGTATTCTTGTCAGAAAAGTTCCACACAGATACGCATTAAGCTGGAAAGAAAGCTAAGCTCACAGAAAATCTTTAAAAGCCTGTTGAGTGCTCCTATGCACTGAAGACCTGGGTTCAAGTTCTGACTCTGTCACTTACAAGTTCTCTGTAGTCCCTCTGAACCTCAGTTCTTTACAAAAAAATGAGATGAGTCTATTTTTTTTTTTTTTTGCTTATCTCACAAAATTGTCATAATGGTGAAATGGACCAAAGTGTGAAGTACTAAACAGATCTGTTCTATGTTGTAGCTGCTATTATTTGGTGTGTGCCCTTTTCCTCTTGCCTAGAATAATAAACTAGGTCTCAAACCAGAGTCCCAAAAGTGGGGCATAAAACCATACTGGAAGACCATAATGACTACACACTCCAACTTAGCTCTTTGATGTGTGTTCAGCTGGTCTGTTAAATTAAGTGGAGAAGGAAAAGAAAACCACCACTGAGCAGGACTTCAGCCAGCTCACATTGCTGAAACAAACTTAGAGTGAAGACAGAGTCGACTACTAGGGATGGAGAAAACTGTTATTTCCATCTCTTTGTAGGAATGGCAGCAATGTATAAACAACTGCAAAGCCATTCTGAGATAAAGAATGCATTTTAAGACTTTTTTTTTTTCCCCAACTCCTTGGACTAAAAGAAATAGCAATGGCTCCTACAGAACTTTCAAACACCAGCCTGGGAAATCCGAAAGGAGAGCAAGGGCATCACAGGCAGCTCATCGATTTGGGGTGAAGAACTATCTTATCTGGCTAATAATACTCATCAAACCTTTAGGTTGGTTATCACTTGATTCTGGAATAATTCTCTGATCCTCACTAGACTATGTGCTATGCTTTCATAATACGCTCTTACTGCCCTCTGCCCTGTCATATTTATTGCTAGTGTTTATTTAAGTTGCTGGTGAGGGCAAGCGCTTTATATCACAACTATATCCCCAAGGCTTAACATACAAATAGGCATCTTAAACCTATGTTCTGAATGAATAGAAGTGGCAGGGACAGGATACAGCATCACCAGTTCACGGACTCTAGATGTATTCCTCCCATGTTAAGAGCAAGACAACAAAGTCACAGAAGCCAGAGGAAAATCAAATTTCCCCAGAAAGGGAGCAAGGTTGGCCAACAGTAACAGTACTCCTTCCGCAGCACGAGGGGGCGCCTGCTGCTTACTCCATCTCCAGGGGGCCTGAAGGAAGGGAGGGGCCGCCAACTTCACACCGGTTCGCTCACGAAAATTCAGTTCAAAGGCAAGCTTCTGAAAACCCCAGAGAGCAGCGGTAGTTTGTGAATCTACCCAACATTTCCAAAGTATGACTCGCTGAATCGAAAGAAATCATGGAAACAGGCACACCCAGCCTCACACAGCTATCCTTCCCTACCCTAGGGTGAATTCGCTCCTTTTCCCTTCATTGGCTTCCCACCCACATGCAGAAGAGACGCTGGGAACAGCAAAGCACTTAACCCACCTCTGCCTCTTTGACCAGGCTTGCATTCTTCCTTTCCTCTCTCCAGAGTCAAGCTCTAGCCTCAGCGACCACAGAAGATTTGTAGCCCACTCTTAGCTTATAGGTAAACCAAGTAAAAACAAAGCTAGTCAATTCTCCTTCTCAGCTAATTGTCAGCCTCACTTCCCAACAACCCGTTTGCTAAATCACAGACTCTCAACCGGCAGGACACTTGGAGATCAACTAGTTTCACTCGTATTTTCCCATGAGATAAATAGGCCCCAGAGACCTCATTAGACACTGTGAGGCCAGCATAATTACCATCGCCATTTTATGGATGTGGAAACTGAGGCTCACCAGGTTCAAGTGACACACCCAACGCTACTTAAAGAGAGTGTCATGTTTCTTGCTTCTGAAACATGGTACAGCCTGCATCCCGGCCGAGGGTACGCACTCTTCCCAGGCCAGGATTATGGCCCAGATCTCCCAACGCCTAGCCCAGTGCTTTCTCCAATAACAGAGCATGCTCTTGCTGGGTATGCTTAGGGTAGGTGGGCCCTATCTGAGAATTTGGGAAAGCCTGCTGAATTGGAGCCCTGGACCCTCTGAGTAAGACTAACATTCTCTGTGCTTTGGATAAGTCGCTCTGACCCAGCGTTCTCAGGGCCAAAGGCCTCGCGGGCCGTCCCGAGCCAGGGGCCGCCCTCTGCCAGCCCAGCCGTGTCTGAAGCCCGTTCTGGCCAGCTCCTTCCCGACACAGTCCCCACCGGGCACCAGGCATCTACCCCTCACCCTAGAAAGGCCAAGGCCCGGGGGCTACTCCCTAGGGAGCCTACGCAGCCCGGCCAGGCCACAGCGCCGGAAGCTGGCAAGGGTGGGAGGCTGTAAAGGAAGAGGCGGCGCCCGAGGCCGCTATGGCGGAGGGGCGGGGCTCCCTGCTTCTTCGCGGCCTTCGCTTCATTTGTCTCCGTCTCCGTTTGACAGCTTCCCTCCCCCAAGAACGCCAGGGCTCCCAAGCTGCCGCCAGGTCCTCCGCGCCGGCCGGTCCCGACCTCCCCGGCTGGGCCCGAACCTCGGCTCCTCCATCCGGGACCGGCGCGGCCCGCGCCTGCGCGCTGGATCCGCCGACGGCAGCCCCGCCCCGCTCCTGCCCGGACTCGGAGCCGCCCCGCCTCCCCCTGCGGCGGCCATGTTGACTCCAGGCATGCGGGGTGGGGACCGTGGTTCCGCACCTCGGCGCGTAGCACCTTCCCACCTTGGTGACACCTGAAGAGCTTTCTTGCACTTCGCCCTCCTCCAACCCCCGCCCCCTGCTCCCGCCTTCAGTTAGCGCGCCGGGGCAGCTGTCTCAGAGTCGGTGCTCTTGCCCCAGTTCCATGCCCCAGACTGAGTTCACTGAGTTCCCGATATGGGCCAAGGCTCTCGTGGTTGGGGGCTGAACCGCTCGCGGCCTCTTCACAGAAGCCAGAGCCGCGCTTTTCCTGCTGTCAGGCAACAACGGCTTAGCACTGGGTCTGGCACACAATAGATGTTCTCTGAATAGTCAAAGAAAAGCGTTCTTGGGGTTTCTGTGGCCAGCAGTGGCACCCTGCGTCTGAGGGTGAAGAAAGTAGGGGATCCCCCTGATTTTCCCCTCCCCTGCCTACCAGGGACCTTCTGTCCCACTTCAGTCCCTCAGCCCCGCCTCAGTGGCTAACGAGGATGGTGAGGAAAACCTCAAGACAGAATATCCCCAGGACTCCTTCACCTCCCTCACTCAAGCAGCTTCTCTTATAGGAAGTGGGGCCAAAAAAGAAGAAAAAAAGCAGCAAACTCAACAAAACCGTCTATTGGCGGGGAGCGGCCAGTTGGTACCCCTGTAACGGAAACTGTTAGAACAACTTTGCACCTTCCTTAAAGGAAACAGATAATAAATCCTTCTCCGTTGGTGGATTTCTTGTTTCTCAGGATTCCAAAGCCTTCTGTGGTTTCAGTTATCTGCCCTGCAAACCAAGCCAGGGGCTGGGTTAGCCTCTGGCCACAGCCCTGACTGAGGAAGGGGTTTATCTTCTGCAACAGCTACTAATGTGGGTGGGAACAAAGAGATGGCTGCTACCTCTCCAGGCAAAGACTAGCCCACATCAGTTCTGTGGGGGCCTGGGACTGTATCTTTTGATTCTTTATAACGCATTTCACACCCTGAGACCTAAACTGCCCTCAGATATTGTGTGTAACGTGAATAAAGTACAAATCACATTTGGTCCTGTGTTGGAAAGGGAGGGAAAATGGAGTTTAGAAGGCTCTTCCCCCAGAATTTTCAGTGACCCACACTTGTTCTCAGGACAGAGGCCTGTGAGTGAAAAGGCAAAGCCTCGGGGCACACTTGTGACTGGGGCCTGAGGTTGTGACTTGAACCTCTAGAAGTCCACCGTGAGGCTCCAGGCAGCACTCTGCAAAGACAAACTGAAAAATGAACTGCCCTTGCTCTGTAAATTCCAAGGGCAAAAAGACATACATTCTAGGGTTCTCCCTGTCCACACCAGATTCCCTCAAAAACCTACTTGCAAAAGGGCCAGGGGTCTCTTGTGACAAGTCAGAATGTTTTCTAAAAGCTCAACTCTAACCCTGTGGAGGTAGCACTTTGTCCAGATCTTCAGGTCTACTTCCCTGCTATTTCTCCTTCCTTTCCTTCTCTGCTACCCAACCCCCTCCTCTTCCGCTCTGTTTCCTGTTTCATTTTCTGGCTCCTGAGCTGACAGGAAAACAAGGAAGCTGAATCTTGTGCTCTCAAAGCCCTGGCTCCCTGGCTCATGAGGTTGGAAGAAGGCTAGGTGGGATGGGAGGAGGTTCTGGGGCTCTAAGGCGGAGAGGAGTGCAGGAGCTGAGGAGCGCAGGCTGAGAGGAGCTCTCTCCAGTCTGCTTGTAGAGTCTGCAGCTAAAATGGAGCCTGCGTCTACAGAGAGCCAGCTGAGCTATCAGAATTGTGGAAAGCGAGCGAGACACAGCCACATCTCAGGGCTCCAGAAAGGCTCCACACCTCCCAGCCACTTCTATTAAGAAGCAAATATCCCACACCACCAAGAAACAATTTCATATACAAATCCCTAACCTAAACAATGCAAGCGATGCATCACTATTTCTAGAATCTTAGAGTTTAAGAGGGTTACATCACTTCTATTCCTTGAATTTGCCTCTCTCTGTTCTTGCTATTTTCCATTTGCCCTGCTTGAAACACTCTTCCACCAGACACCACCCGTTGGCCAGCCCACTGTATTTGGGTCTCAGCAGAGGTGTCGCCTACTCAGAGAGGCTCTCCTTGACTATGCAGCCACAGCACTGCCCTGTACTATCCCATCACTCTGTTCTGTTTTCTTCATAGTACTTAACATCATCTGTCCTGTCTGTGCATTTGACTCGATTCAATGTCTGTTTCCCTCTTATGGAATTAAGTTTCTGAATGTAATGGAAGACCAGGGGCTCTGCTCACCAATGTATTCCCAGTGCTTAGCACAGTGCCTTGCATACTGTGTGTCTTCACTGAAGACCTGATGGCTAAATCAGTTTGTTTAATCTGACACCTATATTTTATGGATGAGGGAACTAAGGATCACAAAGGGGAAGTGACTGGCCTGAAGTCACACAGCTAGTGGCAGAGCTGGAACTTGAATTCGGATCTCTAGCCTCCCTGGCTGGTTCTTACTACTGCTCCAAACTGTTTTGATCTTTCGCAGGTTTACCTCTTTCCCTCTTTTCCTTTTTCCCACATGTCTAAGAGTCTTTGCAGGCTACGTTAAGAATCCTCTATAGGGCACACCAAGTCTTAGCACCTCTTGCTTACTCTTTCCTCCACCCAATTCCTATCTTACTTGTTTGATTTATTCAACAATATAGGAGTGCCTACTATGAAGGCATGAGGATGCGACAATGAGCAAGGCAGACACAGTGCCTGCCTTCATGGAGATGATAACAATATCTGCTTCACTGAAATTATAGTACTTGGCATAAAGTGCTCAGTAAAGATGGGCTGCTATAACTCACTACACAAAGAGCGAGCGATTTTCCCACTGAAGTTGTAGAGAAGGAGGGTAGGTAGCTCTCATGGAATACTCACCTCCCTGGAGCAACTGACTACTCATTTCTCTCTGTTGCTGCCTTGCCTTGACCTACCTCCACATCTGGAGGTGGCCTTGGCCCCAGGCTGGGCAGATGGACAGCCCAGGATAGGGTATATCTACTCTCAGCAGTTCAGTTTCCAGACACTCAACTTTCCACGGCCCCGATCCTATGGGATTGGAATAGCTGACCCTGATCTGGGATGTTGGCGCTGAGGCCATGCCATTGTGGGGCAAAAGTGACTATACTGGCTTCTTATTCCTGTCACTATCAACTATTTTTTTAATGATCTCTCTCAGCAGAGTCAAAATATTCACTTGTTTTTTTTTTTTTTTTTTTTTTTGAGACAGAGTCTCACTCTGTTGCCCTGACTAGAGTGCCGTGGCGTCAGCCTAGCTCACAGCAACCTCAAACTCCTGGGCTCAAGCAATCCTCCTGCCTCAGCCTCCCGAGTAGCTGGGACTACAGGCATGTGCCACCATGCCCGGCTAATTTTTTCTATATATATTT
>CAUYRT010007707.1:0-72068 GCA_963574885.1 Lepilemur ruficaudatus
TGAAAATCATTTAATTGTACACTTAAAATGGAGTGTTGGTTGTACGTAGATATAGTTGGAGCCCTATGTATGTACTCTATGGACTACTTTGACAGAGTAGATTTTTGAATGTAACAAGATAAGTCAACTTGAGTGGTAATATATTTTGGGAAATCAGCTCACCACAAATCGTGATGGTAAACATTGTACTATAAATGCTTTGTAGTTTTCCCCCAATTAAAAAAAAAAAAGTTTTTCTTATTGATGTTTAACGGCTCTTTAGATACCAAGGAAATGAACACTTTGCTATTTGTATTGCAAATACATTTTTCTAATTTGTCATTTATCTTTTTACTTTGCTTACTCTTTCTTTTTCAATTCAATGAAAATAAACTAAAATGGAACCTCACCATAAAAAAAAAAAAACGGTGAGGGAGTCTTAATGGATTAATACATGATTATATAAAATAAAACATTCACAATTTGATTAAAAAGTTTTGTTGTAAACTAGCTTGATTTTTATCTTAATTAAAAAATAGGGTGTTTGTAGCATATAGGAAAGAACAGATCAAATCCTGCCAGTACTAAGACATAAAATTCAGTAATCTCACCGAAACTCAATAAAGAAGAAGAGACAACAAATATATAGCTCAAATAAACTTTGCTGTACCCCTTAATATTGGTGAAATTCTTTCTAGAAACATCAGCTTTCATTTTGTGTCTGTGAAAAAGTACAACTTGAAAAGAAAGACAGTAAGATAATAAAAGGGAGATATCGTTAAATATCAAATTTTCAGTGAGTTCCAAATGGAGGAATTATTTATTAATTTCTCAAAGGTTCTAGATTTCTCTGAGCGCTGGCGAGGAAGGACTGGAAAATTGCTTTGATCATTCATGTAATACTGAAATATATTTAGGGTAGCCGATACTACTAGGCCATTCAAAGGAATCTCTTGAAAGTTAAGGAATATTAAAGAAATCGTAGTTAAAATACTGATTGGTACTGAGTAGTAAAAATTGGTAGCTTGTTGCTTTCCAGTGACTTCTAATTACGCTTGAAAAATAACAAGTACAAAGACCTCTCAAGCCCTCCCTAATCTCTGCTCTCTGGTGGCCCCTGCCTGGCTCTGCCCCTCTTATCTGATCATGTATCATTCTCTTCCCTGTGTCACTCTGACCTTCTTGCTGTCTCGTCTTTGGACTTTCCAAGCTGATTGCCACCTCTAGCCTCATGCATTAGCTCTTCCCTCTCCTTGGGATGTTCTCCCAGGGGATTTTGTATTGCTTCCTTACTCTTACCATCCTTCCCAACCAATCTGGCTTCCTACTCTCTGTTTATTTGCAATTAGCTTGTCTCTCCATGTTTCCTCGACTAGAATGTAAGCCCTTTGAGGGCAAGGGCTGCCTTATTCGTTATGGTGACCCCCAAACCTAGGAAACACCTGTGTAAGTTACTAGCATGATAAATGATACAGGAAAAATACATGTGCATGAAGATGTTTGTGTGTATATATGTTTGCATACACACTCACGTGTGGGACTTTCAAGAGAAAAATTTAGAACACATCCATGTACGTTACTATTTAGTATACTATTATATTAACATACATTACTAATTGATTCTGTGCAAGATAGCTACGATTTTATCTTACCAAAATTTTTCTAGTTTTATGAATAAGAGAAGCAGAAGAGAATATACATTGATTAAAAAGGTAGACACACTGGGTGTGGTGGCGCATGCCTCTAATCCCAGTGACTCAGGAGACTGAGGCAAGAGGATCGCTGGGGCCAGAAGCAACAAAGCAAGACCCCTTCTCTTAAAAAAATAAGAACAATTAGCCAGGTGTGGTGATCTGTGCCTGTAATCTCAGGTACTTGGGAGGCTAAGGCAGGAGGATCCCTTGAACACAGGAGTTCATGGCCAGCTAGGGCTTCATTTAAAACTCCATTTAAAAAACAAAAACAAAAACAAAAAAAAACAACCAACAAAAAAGCAACCCAATAGGAACCTTCAGGATTTTGTAGCTCAGCCTCTTTCTCCCCACTCTTGTCCTACTGTTAAGGTAGATGAAACCCAAAAAGTTGACATAGTGCTCAGGGTCACATGTCTAGTAGGCTATCAATCCTCTAGACTGGGCTTCCTGAATGGAAGTCAAACATTCTTTCTGCTCACCGAGTTTGCTTTTCTTTCCTCTGTGCTGCGTCATCCATCGATCTGCCTGCCTGGCATCTGTTAGTCTTAGTAGTTTATTATTTAACTTCATGGAGGCGACTTATTCTAAAACAGTGCTTTAAGTTCCCAGGCTCCTGAAACAGGCTGTGTGGGTTTGAATCATGACTACACCGTTCACTAGATGCATTGTCTTAGTTAAGCTTGTTCGGTCACTGTGCCTCACTTCATTCACCTGTTAAACAGTGACAGCAGTACTTATCTTTTGGTGTGAGGATTAAATAAAATAATTGATGTAATTAGCCTTATTACACATCAGCATATATATGCATGTATGTGTATATACATTATATATACATGTACAGAACAGAGTGATTATACCTATTCTTTACAAGATCTTTAAAACATTGATTGTAGAATTACTTAGGATAAGGAAAAATTTAGTACTAACTTACATTAAACAAATACCAATTGGCCCAAGTAACTTAGCAATTTTTTTTATTAGTCAAATATTGACGTTAGAAAAAACAATCGGCATATTTTTCACCCCTAACCATGGAGTTCTCTTGCACTATTAAATGTACAGCAAAAGTTTTATCTTTTGATACGTTATAATTTTTAAAGTTGAATTTATACAAAGAGAGTAATAAATCCATTTGAAGTCCATGATGAGAGATTTCTGTATTATGTCTTACATTAGTGGTGTCATCGCTTCCTTTCATTAAGCCAGATGACGAGGACAGAGCCCTATGTGACTACTCAGGCGTGGAAAGAACCAAGATGCCAAAGTGGAAGTCTGCTTGTTTCAAGTTGCAATCAGTCCTTTTATAACATTTTTTTAAACCAGTGTCTTAAATACTCTTGAATTTAAGCAACCTATATGAAGGAATGCTTTCATGTGGTCAAAACCAAATTTAGAAATTCTGAATTCTGATGTTATCTAGGCTCTATTTCCAGTGGCCTGTCCGGTTTTTCTTCTAGTTTCTCTTCTTTTCAAAATGATTTGAGTATGGTTTAACTTTAATATTTGTGAAGTCCTTATAAATACAAAAATACCACTGTAATTCTCATGGGTAACATAAAAATCACTTAATGTTTGTGATGTACCTTGAAGATGAAGATTGTGATGTAAACACTAGTGTTGAGTGTCATTTATTAAAAGAAGCATGTTAGATCTGTGTTTGCTGGTAAATACTTTCAAAATTTCATTCCACTGAGCTTGCAAAAGCTCACTGAGGCATGGTGTAAAATGTCATTCAAGCACTCCAGGGTCCCTCTCCCCTTTTTGGGGAGTATTATTTTCCTTAGTGTCAGGTCTTAGGAATTCTAATTTTCTGTCATTATTCATGGCCATTACTACTATCTAAAAACCTGTAATGTATTAAAATGTTATGCAAGTGAGATGAGCTATATATTCATTATTTTCAACTGTAAAGAAGTAGGTAGAGTCGTCTACTCATTCTTTATTAATTAAAAATCATACCAATATTTTAAGTAATTATTAGAGTACTCTCAATGGTAAATGATGATACTACTGAATTGCTATTAGTGAAGATTATGAAAAAGTGGTCTGTTTTGTTTGAATGTCTCACATTTAGACAGCAAATTATTTTTAAAGATGTGAGCAAATTCATCTAGGCTGTCCCTTTTTCCATTTTTATTCCCTTCTCTAATTCCAGTGCATAGGGAAATAAACAAAACAAAGCCAGGAAACACAGGTGAGCCACCTACCACTGAAAATAATCTGTCTCCCTTTATTCCTGACATATACTTCTGACATCCCGATCCATGCGGAACCAACAGTGAGCCTCTCTGTGATTTTATAATCTCCACGGGACCACTAAGAATGGCAGCTGAAGGTAGCAGCACTGCCAAACAGAGAACAGAAGTGGCAGAACCACCAACAGAAAAGCAAAAGCAGCCACAGTTGGCCAACTTTGTGACCACAACAGACAGGAGAGACATGTCTCCTACTAAACAAGAGAAAACAAACGAACTCCATTGTTGGGTGGGTGAGCTCTTAGCTTGTCTTCTCTTCCTGCACCCTCTCTCCTTTCCTCTCCCTTCCTGACATTTCAACCTCTGGAAAGGCTGGTGAAGGAGAGGTGCCCCGAAATAATAAGAATGATTGCCCTTCCATCTTAGTACCTATAAGGTCAGTGCATCCCCTGACCTATGGCACCCATAAACCTATGGGTTTATGTTTCCCACCCTAAATTATCAAGTCTAAATGGACATGTTCATTGTTTTAAGCAAATCCAAGTTGACATCAATATCTCCTAAACTTATTTGACCCTCAGAACACCTTTTTTTCCCAAAACGCCATTAACATCCTGCTTCTATAACCAGCGTTCCATAGAACGCACTTCGAGGAATCATATTTTAAACAATCAAAAAGGTCTCAATTTCATATTCAACAGCCCACATTAACAAGGAAGCATGTGATATGTTTTCAGAAGTTTGCCTTCACATAAAAATTACTTTGTTTCTAAAAGTGTTTCTCTTTCATCTATCAAAAGCCTATCTATGAGCCTAACCATATCCAATAACAAAGGGGATATTTGTGTGTTGCATTAAATAAACTTTCTCTTAGAACATAAAAAGGAGAAAAGGAAAAAGGAAAACAAAAACTCACATCACACTCTTCTATTTGCTTAATGATTCAGATTTTTCCTCTTGAGTTTACAGTTCAAACAGCCTCTGAAGTCTTTCTCGCATCATCCATGCCAGCCAACCTTATAAATCTTTTACATTGTAGAAGCTTGGCATGTTTTATTATTTATCTTTATTTGTTGGGGCTAGCCTTGATCAAGGGGACTGTTTATAATGGACTGCTTACTGCCAGGGCTTGTAAATGAAAAATAAGCTGAATGTGGCCTGTGAACTTGGTTATGCACCAGAGGTGTGATTTTTCTTGCTACATGACAGAACAGGAGACTGAAATCATTGATAGAGTTTTTTGGAGTTTTAGGGATTAAAGACAAAAAGCTACTTTATATCATCTTCACTTTGGGAAAAAGGAAAGACACTTAGCATTTAGGGATGACATAGTACTACCTAAAGGCCCTCAGTTTATTTCTGAGTTTTGTCAGTATATATGGATAATAAGAGAAGAAAGTATCTGGTGGTTCCTTCCTGGAAGACTAAATGTCTTCAGAAAGCAGCAATGCTATGGGTGAATTTTACAAATAAAATCAATCGATAAAAGCAGTGGTTTAGGAAGCTACAGACAAGCATTGCTTGGTTCCTCAGATGCAGAGTACAGATAGGAATATAGCTGTCCCCTCCCTTGTCTATAGGGGACACGTTCTAAGACGCCCAAGTGGGTGCCTGAAACCGTGGTCCGTTATATATACTGTATACCTATTTTTAAGGTTGTTTGAGTAATACCTATATTCTTCCTATCAATGTTTATGGATGAAAGGTTAAAAACATTTTTTTCACAAATCAAATTTTTCTGTTTTGAATAATATATTTTTGCCTCATACTATATGTTTTAATGGAGCCATTTTATTGACTGAATATTTTCAAAAGAGCCCTTTACATGATTGAATTATTAAGTAAGAGGATATCTGTTCCCACGGAGTCATCTTGGCTCCCAAACCACTGAAATTCATTCTTCTAATCTGCACTGCTAAATATTGGTACGTGGCTATTTGGGAGCTTTGTTTTAATAGAAGTAATGATTTTTTTTTCAAAAAACTATATTTTTATTTTAATAGATTTTTATTAAATTCATAAAAGCTAATGGACTAGGGCTTAAGTCATTATGAACTCAGTCCCAATTGCCCATTATTAATAGCATCACGATGTTAAATACTTTATTTCTAAATGACTTCTTCTAGTCAATCATGATTTTTCATCTCAAATTTCTCTCTCCGTCAATTCTTCTAGATGATTGTGATTGTTACTTGATTTTAAGCCCGAAATTTTTAGTAATCTCAAAGCTTTGGTGATGCGTTTTTTTAATTTTTCACTTTGTATCACCTGAGTGGTCAAGGAATCTCTGCATTCAGGGCACCCACCATCTTTTTGAGTAATGTCTTGGTAAAACTAGAGTGGGCTGAATGTGGTGGCTTATGCCAATAATGCCAGAACTTTCGGAGGCCAAGGTGGAAGGATGCCTTGAGGCCAGGAGGAGCTGAGACCAGCCTGAGCAATATAGCGAGACTACATCTCTACAGAAAGAAAAAATATTAGGGCATGGTGACAGTCACCTGTAGTCCTAACTACTTGGGAGGCTGAGGCTTGAGGTTACAGTGAGCTGTGATCGTGACACTGAACTCCAGTCTAGGTGACAGAGTGAGATCATGCCTCTAAAATAAATAAATGAAAAAAAAAGTTTAAATAAAATTATAGTGATTTTATTATTTATTAAAGTAGTAGGAAAAAAAGTTGATCTTTTAGTTACATCAGTAGAGTTCTCCAAAACTCTGAGCTAGTGGAGAGGTACCAACATCTGTAAAGGGAGTTCCTGTAAGGCAAAGTTTCTTTTATCCTGGGTTTGCTTAGAGTGATGAAAAAGAATAATCTATATAATTTATTAGTGAATTTAGAAGCATGAATGTGCAAAATTTACCTGCAGCTCTGCCTTTATCTCTAGCCCCAAATAAACCACAGCTAATTAATCACACAAGTCCTGGACTCTGATAAGGATCCTGCCACTTTATTTCCATTGGCAATGCTAAACAATTTAGCAAAGTTTCCTTAGTGGAACACTTGCTTTTATTACAGAATCACATGGCAACACCGGAGACCTTATTGTTGATGCTCTGTCAGTGTGATGGAGCTTCATTTCAGTGATCCGGCCCTGTGGATTCAACTTCTTTGCAAAATTGCAGTGCTGCAGGAAAGCTTATTCTAGCTACAGTAGGTACCTATTGTGGTAGGTACCTATTGTAATAGGTGAAGTTGACAATAAGGCCATTGGGTTGGCCTTATTACAAAATACGGGTGATCTATGTTAATGAAAAATTTTCAGTAGTTTATTTTATAGTTTCTTGTTTTATCATGTCTATGTATGAGATAAGGGCTGTCTCTTTTACTTATTAGATTATTTAGTATCTCTTACAAAATTCTAGATTTTTTTTCCTGGTGCTATAAGTTCCTTAAACAATATACCACAGAGATAAAGTAAGGGATTTATTTTCTCATTTATGTGATACTGTAATTTGCAAATACTCAATACATGAAAATATTGATCTTAATTATCAAAATCTTTTGCATTTTTTGAATCCTTGAGAATTTTAGATAGTTAGAAAAAGAACTACGGTAGTATAACAACACTAATTCAAGCATTCAGGGCCATCTAAATATGAATTTTTAATATTTTAAATAAAATATAATGAATGTATTAGAATTGACATGGTACAGTTATGTAAATCTCATAATTAGAGCTGCATAATTTAGTCACATCAATATTAGACCTATATTTGGTGCTCAGCTATGCTTTTATTCACTTTAAAATGGTTTCTGTTCTGCTTAATTGGTTTAGATTTGCTCTGTCAGGTTTTTCCCCCCTTTATTTCCTCCTGAGAAAGCTGCAGACCTACTGTTTTATGTTGTCTCTATTTTTTTATATAAGAAAGAAAAAGGCAAGCAAAAATCTAAGTCCGATTAAAAGGAATTTTTCTCAGTTATGAGCACTTTAGAAAATGTTTCCTGCCTTTATTGAAGCATTATGAAAATCTCAAGCTACATCTGTTATAGAAAATAACACTAGAAAATAAATAAACCATGAAATTCCATTAAAGATCACTATTTCTAAGATCATAGTATTGACTGTGTTCTAGAAAAACAGAGAATAGTATCATGGGATCATCTCCCCACACCCTTCTTCAATTGGTTTGTTAGATTATCCTGCACTGGTATTGGTTATAGATCACTTAGCACTATCCTTATATACATTGGTGGAAACATTTTGATATCTTAACAGCTTAAAAGTGTGCATTTAACTCTGAATTACTCCTAGAGTTAATTAATAGAAACAACGTAGGGCCTTTTGTCATGAGCGGCCCAGTCTTTACAATTTTAGCAAGATGACTGCCTCAAAAATGTCAAAACAAGAGTTAGACCATTCATCCACAGCAGTTTCTGTAATTAGTTGTATGTCTCTGCACTCTTCATAATCACTGTGGTTATAATTTGCCTTTAATTTAGAAGCTGTGAGTTTTTTTCACTCTTTCTCATATTGAGGAGTCTTTTGTAGCTTCAAAAAAGTTTTAGAGTCCATGACCAAGAAAATAATTCATGGAGTTTTTGAAGAGACTACATATTATGTAATACAGGGATATTTTCTCCATTTCAAAGAAACAGACTATGGGTTAATCTCCCTGTTAATGGTTGGATCAGTGAACCATTTTCTCTTTAGATTTTTTCCATCAGAGAAATTATCATTTCTTATCTCCCCAGTAATTACTAACACTGCAAATGGATAATCTTAGGAGATTATTGGAATAAAAATAGTTTGAATGTAAATTTGCATCTCTATTATAGAACACTTTTAAATTGTGGAGAAGGGCTTTGTAAAAATCATAGAAATAGCAACGGGGACTTGTCCAATCAGTTGGCTATAACATGCCTTAAATATTCCTAACTCATCTCTCTACGCAAAATCGTGAAATAAGAATCACAGGAGTTGATGAGGAAAATAAGGTTGGGGCAAAACACTCAAAATTTGAATTAGACACACAAACACAAAGGTAGAAACCTAATAAAAATAGTTTTATGCATGTAAATGATTAAGGTATACATAAATGCTAAAATAAATATGGATTTCATCTTGAAAGACACCTGAAGTTTGTCTAGAAGAGGGTGTTGGGTCTATGGCCATACCACGCCCCATCTTGGCTGATCTTGGAAGCTAAGCAGGGTCAGACCTGGTCTGTACTTGGATGGCAGAAGAGGGTTTTGGAAGAGTTGCAGCTTTGAGAGTTATTGCAAAGAGGTAGAAGGAGGGTTATCAGAAATCATACAGAAACTTTTATCACCAGATGTGGATGGGTGTGGCTCATAACACACACAGCAAACTCAGATAGTTGGTAGATGTCGAGTGGGGGGAGATTGTGTGTGTGTGCGCGCGCGTGCATTTTGGGTACTATGTAGCTCAGCTCAGTTAAGTGCAATTTTTACAAGCAAAATAATGCATCATTAGATGGGAAATTTGTGTCACGCTCAAATTATTTTCTGGTGGTAATTCCTGTTTTCAGAAGAAGAGTTTTAGCAGAACTGACTGTCATTTAGAAAGATGGCTACACTAACTTTCTAACTGAAGATGATGATCCTAGCTAGGGTAAAAAGAGGTGACTATTTACCAATGTCACCACCACCAGGACAATTAAATGGCAACCTTTTGATTTTTCTATCTGCTTTTATACAAAATGGAACGTTAGTCTCCCTGTCCAACTTGAATCCCTCCTTCAGATTGGGTTTTGCGTTGAGGAAGTAGCATGTTACCTGGAAAAGGGGTATGAGAATTGGGAAGGCCAGTGAGTCACCGTGTCACATTGAACATTTTTTCATTTGTCTGTTTTCTTGTGCTCTGTGCTTACTGATGAGTCACTACAAGCAGCCCTGGGACTCTCTGCTCATTTAATGAATGAATAAATTTTAAAAAGCGAGTGAAAGTGTGGGACTTGCAAAATTCATTCAGCTGTGCTATTTCCTGTTGTACATTTTTCTGCAAGAGAAAAAAAAAATCTGCTCTGATGTGTTGCTATACCCTGAGAGAAGTGGACAAATATTGGTAGGAAATGGGCTTTGACGGACTGAGGTGCTTCTGTGGTCCTTGCCCTGCTGTGCCTGCGTATTCTGGAGCTAGACTCCAGTGCACGGAGTAGAAAAATAATACGTTCTTTGAGCTGAAACTTCATAGTCACTGTGGGATATTCGAGAAGGAGACCGATGGGGAGAGAGAGAATATAGTCACAGCTTTGAACTTTTCCTGGATTTGATTTGCTTAGAAACCAAGCAAGCAGTCCCTTCGACACCTTATTGTTACCAGCTCTCTCTCCACATAGGGAAAAATGTTCCCCAGGCCACGTTGATAAAAGTGACAGGGAGTTCACACATGGAGAGAAGGTGGTCTGCATTTAGTGTGCAAAGGGAAGTAGAGTCAGGCTGGGATCTTTTCCAAGCCTCAGCTCAGAGGCCACTTTCAGTGGGGTTTTCCTTCCCCTCTGATCCGAGCAAAGTGCCCTTCTTGCATTTCCAGAGAGCTCTCCAGCCTGTATCACGTTTATCTCTTTCCTGTTTGCGGAATGAGAACAGAGACATTTCTGTTTCATTCCCAGTTCAGTCTGCCGGTGTTTAGGTAATCGTCCGGTGCAGAGTTGGAGCTTCATCAACATGTATGAATGCACGAATATGCATTGGAACTCGAAAACTTAACTGTCTCGGGAAGAGATAGAAGATAAATATGCAAATTGGTTATGAAATAATAACGGTGCATTATCGTAGAATGAGCAAGCAGTGTCGAAGAGAGAAGAGGCTGAAGGCGGCTATGATGCATCCAATCAACAGTTACCTGCTGCGGGCCTCGTGTGTTTCACTGTGTTAGGTGAACAAGTGAATTAGAAATATACAGACCCCATGATCATGGAACTTAGAGACTAGCAACGCACACAGACATTAAATAAAGAAAATACAAATATATGTGCAATTCAGATTTTGATGCGAATGATTCTAAAGCATAACTGGAAAGACATAATCTACACGGGCAGGCAGGAAGGCATTCTTGAGGAGGTGATATTTAAAAGTGACGATCGAAGATGGGGAGGGCAATGAGAAGATGAACCCGTGCACAGGCTGTGAAGACATCAGCAGTTCAGCATGTGTGAGCGAGAGAAAGAAGCCCGTGTAACTGGAGGTGAGTGAGCCAGGCATGGTGGACTGGAGTTGTGGGTAGAGGGATAGGCTGGAGCCGGAACATGCTTGGTAGCAGAAGGTTTGGATTATAATCAGCATGAGGTTGCACACATTTGTCTAAACCCTGTGAATTTAAACTCAATATTTGTGAATTCTAGTTGTGTAAAAAAAAGAAAAAGCAAACACAAATATTTTGAATCTGGTTAATGATATGCATGTTTATATATTTAGAGGGGTCTGTAATTTACTTTGAAATGCATCAAAAAATAAGAAAGAGGAATGGATGGATGGATAGAAGTGTAATAAAGCAAGCGTAGTAAAGTGACTAATAAAATCCAGGGGTAGATATACAGATATTCACAGTAAAATTCCTTCCACTTTGTATGTTGGAAAAGATTCATAATAAAATGTTGGAAAAAATAAATACTGAAAAATGAAAATAAGGAGAGAGATCATAATTACGTAAAATCCCACAACCAAGAAAGGATTATTCTAGCATACATTATCATTTGATTCTTAGTCTATGACTTTTTATTTTTACAGAATTGATAACCTGCTGTTTAAATCATGAGCGTATCCCATAGCTTTAAAAATCATTTCAAATTATTTACGTCCTTTTACATGACTTAAAATATCAGATCTTTTTGATGAGGTGTTTCTTTAAGGAGGTATAAAGACAAAAAATATAAAGACTCGAGCTCATCAGTCTTCAACTCTCCACCCATTGCTGTCAGTAGAGCAGAAAGGAAAGTGAACACACCGGAGTCTATTAGTGCGATCAGCTATGAGCAGAAGATTCTACTTTAAAATTTTTTTTCAGGGTTGTGGTTGACTTAAATGACATAAAAAGAAAGAACCATTGTTTCTTTGAAAGTTAGCTAAGTGTACCCAGGAGTGTCAGCGTGTTCGGTAGTTTAGCTTCTAACCTGTTTCTGTAAAAATGTAAGTGGCTGTGAACCAGATTGCTCTGTTCCTTGATGAGCTGTTACTCACCGTGGACATTTCGCTGATAAATTAGTGTATCGCAGAATCATGTTAGAAACCCTGTGCTTGATCTCCCTATGTTTTCAATGAAAACATTTCCCTTTTATTGACGTTTGTTCTTATTGACCCTTTGAGGTCAGAAGACAGAGTTTCTTTATTAAGTCAGTAAATCAGGTCTATTTAATTGGCTCTAGAAACTTCTGAGTGGTCTTGGCCTATTCCAGCCCCAAACAGGGTTCTGACCGACCACTGTGAATTCTGCTTTTCCAAGAAGGCAGGGGGTGAGAGATCATAACAGGCTCTGTGTCAGTAGTCAGTTGCTCATTACCTTCAAAGCCCTGATTTTTCTTGGCGTAGGCAAAATGCCAAAATCAATGTTTTTGACTCACATAAAGAAATGCTTTAGCATTTAGGAAGCGATATGGTTATCCCTCTTTTTTTTTTTTTTTTTTGAGAAGCCATCAGACATTTTAAAAATAAAACGTGTTAGATTTTTACAGAGGGACTTATTTTTATTCCCCATGTTACACAGAAAATAATTAGATGATTGTTGGCATTAACAGCTCTGCTCAGAGCAATGGTACCGCAGGAATGATGAAAATAGACTTTTATAATGAGAGCAGACGGCCAGGGTGTGGGAGAAACCGCTGATAGTCCTCTTAGGGTAGCACCATTGCTAATTAAAACCTGAGATTCAACGCCAGAATTGGGCAGGACGCACAAATACCGATTGCAGAACCAACTCAAGGGGCGTTGAAATTTCTCAACTATCTTCGTTGGCGTTTGATTTTTGAAACACGTCTCCACGGCTGCATAACCTCGCTTCAATTTATTTCCCTTTACATTTGTTTCATTTGGTTCTCTTGTTTTTCTCTTCTTGTGCTTAACATCATTAGTGCTTGATACGGGGCACTGAGACATGAGGGAAGCAAGTTGTTCGGAAATCATGCCTGTGGCAAGTCTTTCTAGACTGGAGGATGTCGCCTCATTTATCCTCATCATTATCACCAAAAAGCTATAGGTCAGGAATGTCTTAGGTCCCCCGTGTTTCAGCACTGTCTGCTAAATTGGGGTTAATTAAAATGTCTCTTTTAAAAGAATGTCTCTTGAATACACACACACACACACACACACACCCAGACACACACACTTTTCCTTCAGTAGTTTTTTAGAGGGGTCATTATTCTATTTCTTGTAGGGCAAAAGAAAAACCATTCACAGAATTTTGACTTTGAGACATGCAAATGCTTCTACCTCCATGTCAAGGCTATATTCTACTTTTAAAATGTCATTATATTTTTGAGTCTTTCACCCTTATTCTCTTGATATTTTAAAGAGGGAAAATCTTTGTTTCTGCCCTTTCAAAGAATGCATTTATTTCTCCCTCTAGAGGTTCCGAAGGTAGGACGCACAGGTATTACCTGGGAAGCTTATTTAAAGTGCAGATTTCTTAGCCCAATTTCTAGAGGTCTGGATTCAGTAGGACTGTGGTGGTACCTAGAAATCTGAGGTTTTATTTTATTTTTTTTAATTTTTATTTGAGGATATTATGAGGGTACAAACATTCTGGTTACATTTTATGTCTTTGCCTCACCCAAGCGAGGGTTAGAGGCATGCCCTTCCCCTCTCCAATGCTCGCTGAGTCCATCAGTTGTGAGTTTACCCCCTAATCCCCGGAGAATATTCCTACCGTGTGAGCGCCATAGTGTTGATCAGTCAATACCAATTTGATGGCGAGTACATGTGGGGCCCATTCTTCCGATCTTGTGCCACCTCACTTTGGATGGTGGGCTCAAGCTCAATCCAGGAAAATATAAGAAATGCTAGGTCACTGTCGTTTCTTATAATTGAGTAATATTCCATTGTATCAAGCCTTTGTACCCCTGTAATATGCTGAAATAAAAAAATAAAATTTAAAAAAAGAAAACCGCCAAGCCTCTGAAGCAATTCTGTTGCATGCGGTCCTTGGACACATTTTTTAAAACTCTGCTTGTGCCACCACTAAAGGGTCATGGGGTGACTAAGGGTCTTATGAAACTGCACAGGAGAGGGACCTGCACGGTCAAGGTGGCAGCCCTGACATTAGAGCTGGGAGCTGGAGATCGCGTGGGAGTTGCCCAAAGGCCGTTGGGAGTTCATGGGACCATGAGAGGGTGAGACCATTTTAAAAGTAAATTCAAACGCAAAGGCAGATAGAGGCTAACTAGAGAAAAAAAAAATGGTACTTTCCTGGGTCCACAAATAGATGTGTCTAGATAAAGAAGGATGTGTGAGTGCCTGAGGAGGTGCGATGCAAAGATGAGGTTGGAGAAGCGAATGGAGGCTGACTAGGAAGTCCTTGTCGCCACGTCACGGATTTCAAGCAGCGTTCTGTGGACCGCCACGGGGACGTCTTTGAGCTGTGAACCCCGCCACCCTTCCTGGCCTCTCTCGTGTTCTGAGGCTCCACCTTGGGTCTGTCATCATCGTTAGAAGAAGAAAACTGCTTGCAATGCGATTTTGCATTCCCACCGCACTTTCCCAGGATGGAACCCTGCAGAAATAACGGGTCACAAAGTGACATGCCAGAGGAACAGCTCTGTGTCTGTATTTTACTTGAAGATAACTGCTACCTAATAATTCAGACTGCTCCCTTCCCTGACTTGGAATCATAAATATGAGGCAGAGAACAATAGCACTGTGGTAAAACGGTGCCGTGTGTCAAAGATAAAAGGAAAACGTGGTTTAAAATCCTGCCATTTGGATTCTGTGGCCTGGATTTTTAAGTGCATTTTTTTTCTGTTAGGTAACTGAGGGTAAATTAGGCACTATTTTTAAATCATTTACTTTGAATACATTTTATCATGAAATTTAAATAAATAAGAAATTATCCCAGTCTCATCTCACAAATTAATATTATGATACACATTAAACTTCAGACTGAAGATTTTGTAAAGGCTTTTTCTTTTTTTTTTTTTGATTTGTAGATGGGGTCTTGCTATGTTGCCCAGGCTAGAGTGCAGTGCCACCATCGCAGCTCACTATAACCTGGAACTCCTGGGTTCAAGTGACCTCCTGCCTCAGCCTCCCAAGTAGCTGGGACTACAGACACACACCACCACACCAAGCTAATTTAAAAAAAATTTTTTTGTACAGATGGGGATCTTACTACATTGCCCAGGCTGGTCTCGAACTCCTGGGCTCAAGCAAACCTCCCACCTTGGTCTCTCAAAGTGCTGGGATTAGATTACAGATATGAGCCACCATGCCTAGCCTAAAGGCTTTTTTGATTTTTTTTAAAGAGCTGCTTTAGGTTCACAGCAAAATTGAGAGGAAGGTACAGAGATGGCTCATACATTAAACTCCCTGCCCCACGCGTGCATAGCTTCCTCCGTTATCAACAGCTTCCACCAGAGTGGTGCATTTGTTTTAATTAATGAACCTACATTGACACATCATCCAGAATCCATAGCTTATGTTAGGGTTGGTTCTTGGCGTTGTGCGCAATGGATAATGGCATGGATCCACCATTACAGTGTCATACAGTGTATTTCCCCTGCCCTAAAACCCTCTGTGCTGGTCCTCATCATCCCTCCCTCCCTCCGCTATCACCCCTGACAACCACTGATCTCTTGACCGTCCACATAGTTTGGCCTTTTCCAGAATATCATATGGTTGGAACCATGCAGTGCGTCGCCTGTTCAGATTGGCTCCTTTCACTCAGCCACAGGCGTTCGAGGTCCCTCCGTGTCTTTGCAGGGCCTGCTGGCTCACTTGCCATTGGCTTTTCGATAAGTTACCCATCCGTGTTTTCTCTTCCTGGTTAAGGATGCTTGTGGATGCATTTAAGTATGTGCTTATGTGTCAAGAATTGCCAGTCAAGAAATGGCAAGAAAATACGTACTGAAATGTTAGAAATGTAAGAAAACAGCTAACTTGAGCTTAAATTTGGTGCGTTGACTTCAGTGTTGTGAATGAGACTTTTCTGATGCACGTCGGTGTACGAACACCTCAAAGTGGAAAGCTTGCAGCTTGCCAGGAAGAAACTTTTCTTCTTTCCTCTTCTTTTTTCTCCATTTAACTTTGAAAGTGGGAGGCTTTGATTTTTTTTTTTGATTGCCAAATAGCTGTCAGCTTAGAACAACTAGATTTTATTTCCTTGTATTTGATTTCTTGATCCGGAATTAAGATCTGAGCAAGGAAACAGCGACCACACTAACAGGGGCAAGAAAAAGCTTTTGCTCTAGGAGGACTTGCTATAATATAGACACAGTCTGTAGTCTGGATGATTAGAGAGTAAACTCCAGTTTGCTTTTTTTCCCTTAAAGAGTCACTAAGTATTATTTAAAGGGGGGGATGTAAAATGTCCCAGCAGCAAGTAGAAATCAAATCCTTAAGATAGTCTTTAAAAGACAGTTTCAGACCTGTCATCTAAATGCCACTTTTAAAGTGCTACCTAATGAATGAGCTAGAAGAGGCCTTGATTAGCAACTCAGCTTTGCATTTCATCTACCGGGCAGTGAAAGGCTTGTTTAGGGTGGGTTCTGCTTTCTCAAATTGCCCTCCTTAAACAAACAGAGCAAGGGGAGAAAGCTTTTAGCTGTATAACATGGAGCCTTACAAGAAGCTGAAAGTCAGCCCATGAAAGAAAGGAGCTGTTTAGTGGGTTTCCAGTTAAGGATCTGGGTGGTGCTCCAAACAGAAGGGTGGATAATAGACTCCTAGTTACAGGGCTGTCAGGGGACAGAAAACTGTAGCAGCTTTGTGGGAAAATAGAATGGCTGGGTTTGCCCACTTGACCTTTACTCTGAATAGATGCGTTTAAGAAGATCACAAAGGGCTTTGCAAAAAAAAAAAAAAAAAAAAAAAAAAAAAAAAAAAGTGGTCTGCTCGGTTCTTTTGGTGCCTGAAACTCTCTTTTTATTCTGGGGAGTTTGGAGTTTGTTTCTTGGTGTGCCTAAAGGGATTCCGTGAAATCCCTATGATCGTGCCATAGGTGTGGTTTTTTTTGTTTTTTGGGTTTTTTTTTGAGACAGAGTCTCACTGTGTTGCCCAGGCTAGAGTGCCATGGCGTCAGCCTAGCTCACAGCAACCTCACACTCCTGGGCTCAAGCGATCCTTCCGCCTCAGCCTCCCGAGTAGCTGGGACTACAGGCATGCGCCACCATGCCTGGCTAATTTTGTTATATACATATATATATATATATATATATTTTTTTTTTTAGTTGGCCGATTAATTTCTTTCTATTTTTAGTAGAGGTGGGGTCTCGCTCTTGCTCAGGCTGGTTTCGAACTCCTGACCTTGAGTGATCCACCCACCTCGGCCTCCCAGAGTGCTAGGATTACAGGCGTGAGCCACCACGCCCGGCCAGGTGTGTGTTTTAAATGAAGGCATTGCTCACTGTATTGCATCGTGAGTCCTGCTCAGCAGTGAGACCAAGTGTTCATGGGAGAGGATTCAGTGACCGGGGACTCCAGCATCTGTACCCTCCACATTGTCACTCCTGTCCAAAGCATTCATTGAGCCCCCTTCTATGTTTCTGGGTAATTGCATAATCTTATTTAAATAAGAAACACAATCACCATTTGAAGACGAATGTGTATGCTGTGCATAGATACTGCTGTGTAGACAAAAGGCTCACGCATTAATTGCCGGCATCTGCAGACAGCAGGATTTGACGGTAGCGGTTCATGTGAAAAAGATCTGGGAGATTTTAATCAAGTGTAAGTTGAACAGGTGCCAAGGTGAAGATGCGGTGGCCAAAGCAACCTAAGTTAATGTTAGTTGCATTTCTAGAATTTACAATTTCCTGCCCTGGGAGGTGTAGATGCTGATAGCACATTTTAAAAATCCTGTCCGGTTGTGGATGGCACATTCTTGGGTAAAACTGGCAAATTTGAAAACATACAGAGGAGACTACTTAAAAAAAAAAAAAAAAAAAAAACAACTTTAAAGGAAGTGTTCATAGTTAACATAGAGAAGAACCAGCTGGTGATTTGGATGGAAAAGAAATGATAGCCATGATAATAGATTTCAAATATCTGAAGGCCCATTCTAAAGAAAAATAGCATGTTTGAGGTTTCAAAGGTTTTATAGTTCCTCAAACCACATATCACGGCAAATGACAGATGGATTAAAGAGATAGATGTGGGAAAATGTGAAGAAACCATAAAAATGGCAGAAGAAAATAGAAACAAATACAGACATCCCTCAGAGATAGTGTGGGTTTGGTTCCAGACCACCACAATAAAGCAAATGTCACAATGAAGCGAATTACACAAATTTTGTGGTTTCCCAGTCCATATAAAAGTTATATTTACACTATTCTCTAGTCTATTAAGTGTGCAACAGCGCTATGTAAAAATACTTTATTGCTAAAAAATGCTAAGGATATCTGAGCCTTCGGTGAGTCATACTCTTTTTGCTGGTGGAGGGTCTTGCCTTGATGTTGGTGGCTGCTGACTGATCAGGGTGGTGGTTGTGGAAGATTGGAGTGGCTGTGGCTAGTTCTTAAAATAAGACGACATTGAAGTTCGCCACATCAACTGGGTCTTCCTTTGGTGAAAGATGGCTCTGTAGATGCTGTTGGACAGCACTGCACCACGGTAGAACGTCCAAAATTGGAGTCAATCCTCTGAAACCCACCACTGCTTTACCAACTACGTTTATGTAATACTCAGAATCTTTTGTTGGCCTTTCAACGCTGTTCGTAGCATATTCACCAGGAGTAGTTTCCATCTCAAGAAAGCACTTTCTTTGCTCATCCATAGGAAGTAATTCCTCATCCATTCAAGCTTGATCGTGAAATCGCAGAAATTCAGTCGCATCTTCAGGCTCTGCTTCTCATTCCAGTTCTCTGACTGTTTCTACCAGCTCTGCAGTTACTTCCTTGACTGAAGTCTTGAACCTCTCAAAGTCATCCTGGAGGATGACTCCTCTCCTCTAGCTGTGAAAGTCCTAGATGACATCTTCTCCCCACAGAAGGTTCTTTTGTCTACATTGAAAATCTGTTGTTGAGTGTAGCCATCTTCATCCACGATCTTAGCTACATCTCCTGGATAAGTTGATGGAGCTTCCACGTGAGAACTTGCTGCTTCAACTTGCACTTAATGTTAGGGAGACAGTTTATTTCCTCCTTGAACCTCACGAACTAACCTCTGCTGGCTTCCAACTCTTCTTCTGCAACTTCCTCATCTCTCTCGGGCTTCTCAGAATTGAGGAGAGTTAGCGCCTTTCTCTGGATTAGGTTCTGCCTCAATGGCCTGTTGTGACTGGTCTGATCTTCCACCCAGACAACTCCAACTTTCTCCAGCTCAGCAGTAAGGCTGTTCACTTTCTTATCATTCATGTGTTCACTGGAGTAGCACTTTTGATTTCCTTCAAGAACTTGTATAACTTAGACTCAAACTGTACGAAAGCAATTCATGTAACCGAAACGTCTGTAGCCCTGTAATATTCCAAAATTTAAAAAAAAAAAGTTTCTATCAAAAAAAAAAAAAAGTAATAGTGGAAAAAGACCATGAGCTGTGTGATAAAGTGCTCTAACCACCAACCTGTCCTTGTGCTGGTCCTAGGAATGATTTTATTATCTTACCATAATTTTTACATGACAAAACTTTGGAAGTGAAAGAGATGTCCATTGCCTTGATAGAAGTGATGGTTTCAAGGCTATGTACATATTCCAGAAGTTACCAAGTTGAACACATTAAATACATGCAATTGCTTATAACTCAATTTGAAAAAGAACTTTTTCTTTGCATTCACCACTTGGCTAACTGTTTAGCATAAGAGGGCTAGATTTAAGCCTGTCTTGGATTTCTGCATGCCTTCCTCACTAAGCTTAATCATTTCTAGCTTTTGAGCTAAAGTGAGAGACATTCAACTCTTCCTTTCACTTGAACACTCAGAGGCCATTGTAGGGTTATTAATTGGCCTCATTTCAATATTGTTGTGTCTCTCGAAATAGGGAGGCCCACGGAGAGGGAGGGAGACAGGAAAAGCTGGTCAGTGGAGCAGTTAGAACACATTCAACATTTATAGATTAAGTTTGCTATTCGTGGTACCCCAACACAGTCCAAATAATATCAAAGATCACTGCTCACAGATCACCATAGGAGATAAAATGATAATGTAAGAGTTTGAAATATGGCAAGAATTACAAAAAGGTGACATAGAGATATGAAATGGGTACATGCTATTGGAAAAATGGCACTGTTAGACTTTTCATGCAGGGTTGCCAGCAACCTTCAATTTGCAAGAAATGCAGTATCTGCAAAGCACAATACAGTGAGGTCTGTATTTAACTTCTGTTGGAGCTGATATGGATGATACTAAATGAAAAAAAAATCTCTGAAAGGAAATGCTAATGGTTATTAGGAATATCTGAATTATTCCAAAATTCTTAGAAGTTACAACAAAAAAAAATTAAAGGTATAAAGCTAAACAAATTATTAAAGTCAAGTTCAACAACAATAGTTAATGGCATTAGTAAATGTTCACAATATAATGTTGAATAAAAGATCACTACATCAAAGTTTAATTTTTAAAGTTGAAATATATGTAGTAAAATAGCTATTCAGAAATCCTTTTTAATTGTGTGTTTGAATCATAGGTTTTATTTATTTGATTCCTGGATTTTTCAAAACTTACATAATCCTATTTTCTTTGTTTGTAGGAAGTTATATGAAGTAATAGATACAAAAAAATGAGTAAGTCAATTATTTAGACTTTATGGGTAGGTATAGTTAAAGTTAACACAAAGAAGATGTTTCTAACAATTAAACGTTATAACAATGTCTCATGCCCTATGGGCTCTTTCCTTTATTGGAAAAATTCATGCAGAAAATCACTGTAAATTAGATATAATGGAATAGATTCCCTTACTTGAAGGAGGATGCCTGGCTTTGGTAATCTTCAAATGCCTTTCAACACTGACCTTCTAGCCGGGGAGAGGCAATTTGCCATTTGAAACGTTATGCAGATTGGAGTTGAAAAGTGACAAGCAATGGTCAGACATTCTTGAGATTAAAAATTGGAGGTCTGGAGAGTCATTATAATGGGCAAGAAGGCAGCTGACTAAAATTTCCTGAAGCCTCCTAGTCCGGTCCTGTGTCTTCCTGTAGAGAGAGAAAAGTTCAGTGGTTAAAAGTGTCTAGGTTTGAATCTCAGTTCAAGAGCTTCTAGTTTCTGGACATGTCTGTGTCTCAGTTTCCTCATCTGTAAAAAAAATCTGAAAGCCTGTTATGTATAGAAACAGATCATTTATAAAAAGGCTGTCATACTGGTAAGGTTGCTAAGAGGACTGAGCATTATAATACATGTAAAGTACTCAGCACAATACCTGATATGTGTGAGAAATTGTATTACCTACTCTTTGTACAGTGCTCTCTCTCTATGTGTGTGTGTATATATGATAATTTTGATATTTCAGTTTTGGCTTTCATGGAGATATCTCTACATATAGGGGGGCTGAAGAGGGATGTCAAGGGCTATTCCAGTTTATTTATTTATTTTAATGTTATCTTAGTACCTTCAGAAGCCACTCACCAGGTTTACCATCTGTCAATATGATTTACTAAAAGTTTCATGACTCAGAGAAAAAATAGAGCCTTTTATAACTTTCCCCCATTTAAAAGGTGACAGCTTTTGACATGTGAGTTAATGCTGGCCTTTTTATTAGTATTTAATGTTTGTGGAAACTGATTTTGTTGTATAGTTATCCATGTTGAGACCTTCTAGATTGGGCCATAAGCATATTTCTATTCATTCTAGAAACAATAACGATCCCAAAATGCTTGCTTTGCTGCTGTTTGTGACCTTAACTTTATATTAAAGAGATGATAGAGAATGTTGGCTTTAATGCTACTACAACCTGGTCCTTAACACCCCAATCCAAATACTGGCATGTACAACAGCCTCTCTCTCGGGTGTGCTGGAATCGGCAGAGATAGAGCCTGCTCTTTTTCGAGAATAAAGTTTAGATTACTTTTGCCTTTGGAAGTCTACACTTGATTTTAAAGAACATTTCACTGAAATCCTCTTAAAAATATCTTTTGTTTGTGTTTGATCTCTCCCAATTTCTGAATATATTTTAAATCTTTAAAAAAAAAAAATCTCAATGTATTTACTTGCATGGTAAAGACCAAGATAAAAGAACCTATTTTCCTACCTTGCGAATGTGTTTCACGGTGCCAGCTTCTGAGGATCTTGCATGGTCCCTGGGTAGAGTCCTTTACATGCAATTTCATGACTTCGTCATTCCACGGTGTGACTTAATAGTTATGTAAAATTGTAAAGTACAACTGCATCGGGAAGGGTGAGCTGAGAGCAGGCAAGTCACTGCCTCCTTCTGGATAGAAACATCCGCTGGGCAGAGCTGCCAGTGGCCACAGGTGGGAGGGTCGTAGTCACGCATTCCGGGCAGCGTGGCCAAAAGGCTTCTGTCTCTCATGTCACGGGGGTGTGAAATGCAGTTTTGTTTCCTCCAGCTCCCAGAGAGAAATATCTGTCGGGCTACTCACATGATTTTTGACTCTTGCAGAAGATTCGATCCTTTCACGTAGAAAGTGTCATTGTAATGGGACTTGTCATGGCATCTGTCCGCATTCTTGAAGGTATTCCCTGGGACGGTAGGAAGGAGCTGGTGTTGAGCAGAGACCATCCCCACTTTATATATATATTTAATACTAATGCTGTCCCTGAGCTTTCAAAAACCAACAAATTTCAAATTCTGAAATTGCAGACTGATATTTTTGTATTATATGCACTACGCCTATAGTTCCCTTTAGCATTGCATTTTTAAGGATTCTGTTCTCAGTGACCTTCCTTGTAGTCCTCATCTTTTTTGTTTGGTTTATTTTTTTCTGCATCTGGAAGAGGAGCCACACCTAACCACACACGTGTGTGCAAACACACATATAGACGCAGCGGAAATTTCCATCGGCTGCCATGTCCTCAAAACGAATTAAAGAGACCGGTGAATTAACATGCAAACCACCCAGCAAACTGCATTCTCTGTGGAGTATTCTCTCGTGGAAATACAAGGACTTTATCTTTGGCACAGTGGGTCTGAACTAATTAAGATGTCATAAAAAAAAAAGAAGTCAGTAAAGGAGGTTAGGGAATAGGAGTGATCTTGCTAAATTGTCGGTTTGCAAGAAAGACATTCTTTAGTGGAAATGCAGCCTTTGGTCGCAGATGTAATCAGTGGCGGGAACGGGAGGTGAGGAAGAGAACATAGATGAAAAAAAATATCTCTAAGAGGAAAAAAAAACAAGACCCTAATTGAAATGGGAAGCATTTTCATTTTAGAAAATGTTTTCTTAACAGATTGCTCTAGCCCTCTGCCTCAAGGTTTTTGATTAAATTAATGATGAGAGTGATAAGCTCCATTAGTGTTGCTGCTTCCACGGGGACATTTTCTACAGCCTCCTCTGCTTCCTTCCCTCCCCAAATCTCAGGTATGACAATAGAATTGCTAATTGAGGCCAGAGCAAGCCAAGAAGATGAGCTTATTATTACTATGCAAATGCAGGCAATCCAGGAAATTAATACTTCGTGTGTGCCTACCTAAGCGAGCGATGTTTCCGGTGTGGGCTTGGTGTCACTCAGCTGGGAAGCCGTTGCTGCAGCTTGTTGTCGTCAGAGAGGTCGTGAGCTTCTCTTTCCTGGGTCATGCTGCCCGCTGTCTTGGGACCAGTCAGCACATGTGACGTGTTGTGCCCGGTTGGCCCTGGCTGTGACCACAGATCTTCTCCGAGTGCAAGAAGATGAACTTGTTATGATCCAGACGACATTATCAACTTGATCTCCTGTCCTGGTAGTAAAGTATTAAAGGGGGAAAAAAACCAGTCAAGTCCTAGATAATAAAGGGGAAAACGTATTTCAGTAAAATGAACTAGAAAGTCCATAGTAGGAGATATGATGGAGACTTTTCCATAAAGCTTAATTAGCTTACTAAGAGCTTTTGGAAAACACAGTAAAAAGAATGTTACTTTGAGGGCCTGAAATAGTTACATGAAATTATTCAGGATCATTTTTTTGCCAAACACCATTCTATTTCATAATCTGATGAGAACTATTGTGTTAACAATGAACTCTGTGTGTGTGTGTATGAAAAAGGTATGTTGTAGAAGTGAGTGTGATGTCATTTTGGTTTTAACTTTCTGATTCTTGTTTTAGATCAGATAATAGATAGGCTACTTAAGAACAGAAACCAAAGGAAATCTTTTTTTTTTTTTTTTTTTTTTTTTTTAAATACAGGGTCTGTCTGTCGCCTGGGCTGGAGTGCAGTGGTACGATCACAGCTAACTGCAACCTAGAACTCCTGGCCCAGCCTAAATCTTATTTAATTTACTTTTACTTTTCTAACCTTTTTGAAAAATGGATATATTCCAGAGAAGGAGAGTGGAGATGGGGGGCAGAGAATGATGAGCTTGTTGGGTTCCTACTGTTCTCTCTTATGCTGTTCTTTTTCTATGGTCACTGAGTTGAATATTGTCCTTTCTTTTTTTAAGAGACAGGATCTCCCTCTGTAATCTGTTGCCCAGGCTAGAGTGCAATGGCACAATCATAGCTCGCTGTAACCTTCAAACTCCTGGGTTCAAGCAATCCCCCCACCTCAACCTCCAGAGTAAGTAGGACTACAGGTGCCCCCATGCCCAGATAATTTAATTTTTTTTTCTGTTAGAGGTGGGGTCTTGCTATGTTGCCCAGGCTGGTCTCAAACTTCTGGCCTCAAGTGATCCTCCTGCCTTGGCCTCCCAAATCACTAAGAGGATAGACATGAGCTACCACAACTGACCCATCTTTCTTTACTTTTATGAAGAATAAACTACAGCCATAAAATGCTGTTCAATAGTAAAGAAATTCTAGGGTGCCTAGAGTCAGGAATGTCTGCTCCACAAAGATCATATGGCAGCAATTGTGGTGTAAAGTTTGGAGGATGCAGAGTGATTTGTTTGGACCAGACATTAGTGGAGAGGGGATTTTGGGTGGGAAATACGTGTCTTAAACAACGGAGAAAGGGAGCAGTGTTGTTTCTGTTTGCCCAGATGGAGTGAAAGAGCTGAGCTCGAACATAATAGATATAGAAGATAGATCTCTCAGAGAACAGGCCCCAAAGCTCAACATCTAATAGATGCTGACCTGGAATTACATTCCAGGACACCCTTGGTTTTAAGCTTCCTAATCTCAAGTACTAAACACATGATTTCATAGAATTTGATCAAAGTAGCTTTTGTCCTTTACTAGAGAATTTTCTTCATTTTGAACTGAAGCTCTTTTTAAAATGTAACCCAGATGACTGCATTCCACTTTTCTTTTTTTTGGTTTTGGTTTTGGTTTTTTTCCTCAGCATATTATGGGGTACAAAGGTTTAGGTTACATATATTGCCTTTGCCCCACCCGAGTCAGAGCTTCAAGCGTGTCCATCCCCCAGACGGTGCGCACCGCACCCTTTAGGTGTGAATATACCCATCCTCTCCTACCCCATCCCACCTGCCTGACACCCGATGAATGTTATCACTATATGTGCACTTAGGTGTTGATCAGTTAATACCAATTTGATGGTGAGTACATGCAGTGCTTGTTTTTCCATTCTTGGGATAGTTCACTTGGTAGAATGCAAACTAGTACAACCTCTGTGCAAAGCAATATGGAGCTACCTCAGAGAGCTAACAGTAGATCTGCCATTTGATCCAGCAATCCCATTACTGGGCATCTACCCAAAAGAACAAAAGACACTCTATAAAAAAGCCATCTGCACTAGAATGTTTATGGCAGCACAATTCACAATTGCAAAGATGTGGAGACAACCCAAGTGCCCATCAATCCATGAGTGGATTAATAAAATGTGGTGTATGTATACCGTGGAGTTCTCAGCACTCCACTTTTCTGGTCCTCCCTTTTCCATGTCACCCACAGCGACAGTGTGTTCAACCACAGCTGCCTCCCATGAAAGATAATGTTTTCTACCTTTGTGTTTGAAGCCAATGTTTTGGTGAATTTATTTACTGTTACAGCTCACTGTAGCGGAATCTAACAGGGAATCCCATTTAAAAGAAAGGAAAACAGGATGCATAAATAAATGAGTTTAGACCAATTTAGAACTGTAAAAAATATTTTATGTAATTTTAGCATATGCATCAATAAAACATAGCTTTATTGGGAAATATTTATTGATCCTCTTTTTAAAATAAAAGTATACAAATGCTACTAGGTAGAACCAGTTAGATTTGTTGAATCTAGAGGCTTATGAAAATATTGATTTTCTTTGTTATCTGTCTCACTGACCAAATATATCTGACATCCTCAATGAAATTGCTTACAAAGTAGACTGGACCTGCCTGGATTTCATATCCGTCACCCCCAATGAATGTAACAACGAATGACAGGAATGAGAACCTCAAGATACTGTCTTGCTACTTGTTGGATGAGTTTTCATCATATTTGGAGGGAATAGGTTTATAATACTGTCCAGTAATACTCATTATTTAGCCTTATCTGACTTTTTTCAGATACATGGTAAGTGTAGAATAAATTAACAAATACTAAATGCTTACTAATGCTTTGTTTTCACATCTTCTTATTGGTTTTTATACTTAGGACCTCTCAAGAGGAAATGTTGAAAACATCCTTTCTTCATAAAAAAACAGACTGTCAAAATTATGGAAATACTGTGTTTCATATCAAGTCCTCTTTATATATAAGCTCTTGTAAACAAGATACATGCTATCTGTTTGTGGATAAGAACATTTGTGCTCTTCTGAGCTTATAGTTATGTTCTAGAGGGCAATGACCCTTTGCTTTGGGGTATTTTCTATTATCTAGTCTATCCAGTAGAGCATTAAGAGTAGTCAATATTTTATAAACGTTCAATATGAACCAGAAAAGCACCACTCTAGGATTGAAGTCCCTGGGCATGGAGCTCTGAAACAAGAAAAGTTTGGGAGTCTGTAGGGTGGCGAGGTCTCCATGGCATTGCTACATTCCTGTGACACTTCCTGTGACGGTCAGGGGCACTGGTGGTCAGATGTTCAGTGGTGCTCAGTAAATATCTGCTTACTGTGAGTGGCATGAAGAGCATTTGCCAGAAATCCTTTGCTGGCAGGCAGCTGCACTGCACTGTTGGGAGCCGTAGAACATTCTCTCTGAAGTTGGAGGGAACCTGACATCTTTTCTGTGTCCACCTTTGCTCAAAGAATAGAGTGAAGCTATAGGATCAATTATGATTTCTTTCTGAATACAACTAACATGGGTTAAGAGAAAACAAATTTCGTATTATCATAAAGAACCTATGGGCCAAAAGGAAAAGGAGTAAAATACTAGGTTTTCTGACAATTAGTTGAGTTCTTAATGGTTTTCATCTTCTTAAGAAATTAAGAATTATTTTTTCCGTATATGTTTACATAATATTAGCAGGGTTACCTTGTCATCTTAATTTCCTTGATATAAAATTGAATGAGCTTGAAGATATACTTAGAAGCCAACCAGAGAACCACCTGGATATATTCTTTCTCCCCTTCCATCAATTATTTATCACAAATTTGATATCAATATTTCAGCCATGTTGGAATGTTGACTTTAAAGAAGTCTATAGTTTTGTTTGTCTCCATTCCAAATATCTCTTTATGGGAAAAAATAAGAGATGCTCAAAATATCAGAGATTATTGTGTCTATTTAATGAGATGGATACTCCAAAAGCAAAGCACAAGCAATGATGTAGACAGTGAGCAGCAGAGAGTGTTCTAAAGTCATGGAGGGAGGAGTCGGGGGAGGGGTGGGGCTGGAGGAGGAGGAAGAGAAGGAGGAGAGGAAGGAGTGAGTCTCTAGGTTCCACGTGCATGGTCAGAAACTGGTGCTGGCCTCTGGTTGTGATGAGGAACAGGGACTGTTCTGTAACTGTTTATGTTTCCAAAGAAAGTTAGATTTTCTCTTCATTACTGCAGAAAGCTTTACTTTCTCAATATAGTGTATAATTTATTGATAGCAGGTTTTCTTTTTATATAAATGGTCAAGAGTCATGGGTGGCTAGTGCTTATTCAGTAAATGATATTCATTTATTATAATAAAAGGCCTCAGGCTACTATAAATACTTCTCATCCACCAGCGTGGTATCACTATTGAAATATGCATTTTGGATGGCACCATGATTACTCATAATACATTTTCCTTTCCCTATTTCTTTCTTAGTTTTCTGTTCCTTAAAATTCCTAACCACGTTTATTATCCCCCATATTGCTTAAAAGATAGCGTAAAACTCCTGGTTTCCAAAAACTGTCAACAAATCAAAGTGAAAAACCTCTTGTCATGGCATTTCCAATTTTGGAATTGAATACTGAAACAGAACAATAAGCACAGACTGATAACTCAAAGAAGGATACAACTGTTTTTTGAGAAGCAAATGATTCACTATGGCAAGACCAAGGCTATGAAGCTCTCAGAGTAAGGTCACGGATGAGTGGAATGGGTCCTCAGTGACCCTTCTCATAAGTGGAAGAATTGTGCGTAAGACGAGTTTGGAAAAAGCAGCCCATTCTAGAAATTGCTGTCTCCACTGACTTTTTGCTCATTCTTATGCTACCATCTCTCCATACTAAAGAAGGGGCAATAAAGTTTCTAATCACTTCATGTGACCATTAATTGCCTTAACTTACCAGTAAGTCATTTTCCCTGGGACCAAAAGCGTCAAGAGACTACCTGATGTTTGGACTGTCAAGAGTAGAGTTCAGAAAAAGAAGCACAGGAAGACAAACTCGAGGTGCTTAAACTTTCTCCAAGAGCTGGCCCCCTTAGCAAGCACATCAATCCATTTTGCCAAATCCCAGGATTTCCCAAACACTCTGAGAAACGTGAAGGAGATGCATCTAAGTCAAATAAAGTGAAATGTACTGGGTTAAACAGAAGATTACAACTGTCTTGAGGAGATAAAGCTGAAAATGTAAACAGTCCTGCAGCATTTGGCTAAATTCATGAATAAACCATAATTTAATAATTATGGTTGATTTGGGGGATATTTGTGAGTACATCCCTAATCTTTTGCAGTTGGTGTTACGGGAGAGAAGAAGGTACTCCTTATCTCCTTATATCCAAAGTGCCAATTGGATACAGAATTCTTTACATGCAGAATTTTCTCTCTCTCTCTCCCCCTGCCCCGTTCCCCCCACCGCCAGATTTCTTTGTATTTTCTGTGTTTGTATATAGTTTTAATGATGTTTGATAACAGATCAGGGGAGAGGAAAAAACTGATGTGGCCGTGACTGAGCAACAGCTAGGGACCACATCTGTATCTGGACTGGCATGATGCCAGAAGCATGCACTCCGCTCTGTGTGTCTGTGTGTGTACAGTCACCGTCCCATTCCCTTTGTGCCCGCGTCCCTTCCTTCCTGCCTCCACTCCACTTCATGAATAATCATACGAAGGAGGAAACACAACTGCAAAACCTTATGTCAATCACAGAGACTTCATATGCTGCTAATTAGCTCGGCATCTGAAGACGCTTACCTCTTTTTTTTCTCTAAATTAGTTTTCATCAATCTGAACAACATCCCAAGGAGACGTTTTGAAGGAGAATTACAAAATGCTCATCAGGAGAATGATTTTTTTTTTTTCTGCTTGCTAAATGTGAAAATCACGATGCAACAAGTATGTGATGTCAAACATTGGGAGTTTGTTAAGGATGAAAATAACAGGAAGGAGGTCAAAGAGCTTCGTGTGTGGGGAGACACATTTAAAACAATGATTAAACTTAATGCACATTCAGGACTTAGAGTGCTAATTTATGTAAGAGGATTTATTATTACATCTCCACCTGGTGAAATCATTTTCATAATGCAATTCGTTTTTCTGCGTGCCGTGGAGCTCTAGCTTTTCATACTGCGGAGGGCCTGTTGGTGGTCATCTGAAATGCACAGAAGAATATGCCAGGGCGAGAGTCAGTCGTCCCACTTTGGGGTTAGACAGACTTGGGTTTAAATCTCCTTTCTGGCGCTTACCCTTGGCCTCAGTTTCTCACCAGGAAGAGAAGTGTCTAGAATCCACCTCATACAGGTATTCTAAGAAATAAATGAGACAGTAGATTTAACCCCCTTTACATTTCTGGAACAGAAGTATGAGCTACAACAAGCATTCACCTAGTTCTACTACACGCATGCAATAAGTCTTTATTGAGTGTTTCCCTTGTGGCAGATTGAGCATTCTGCTAGGTGAGGGCTTCTTTCAAAGAACTTTACATTTCACATACTATTACATGCTTATTTTTTTTCAAGAAGTACAAGCTACTGAATTATGTCAGGTATTTTGTTCTGTTGCTCTGGGACTGGGACATGGCATGTGGACATTTTGATAATGATACCTTTGAGGTTTTAAAAGTGAAAGCATATTTTTGTAATCCTGATAAAAGCATACTTAAGTGAAGTGGACCTAACTGTTCTAATTGTCAGAAAATTCCCACTTATCCTGAATTAAATTACATCTATTTTTAACTTTGACACATTCCTTTTCTTTCTATGCCCTAGCTAGAAAAGTCGGATAGCGTTTATACATGGCGGCAGAGAATTGGCATCTCACCCACACTCTTCTGCTCTCACTTGTCTTCTTGGAGACCTTAACCGTGTTCATCACTGTCCCCAAGACAGTCTCTACGTATTTGGTGTTCCACTTGGTTCTTAGAAGCAAAGACAGTTCAAGGATGAACTGAAGAGTGAACCTTTCTTAAACTAAACTTCCTGTTCCATTAGGGAAGCTACCTTGCACGTCACACCATGAAGACCGTCTCGCTTTAAAAACTGGTATTAGCTGTAATCTTTCAAAACCCCTAGGCTGCTGCCCACAGAAACACTGACTAGGGTTTCCCTGGTCTCTGCTGGCAAGCCAGTCCGTTCCATAATATAAGATCTTAAAGTTCCTCTCTTCTATTGACTTAAATCTTCTATTTTCCATTTATCAGTTCTATGTCTGCACTCTAGACATTCCCAAAAAACAAATTATTTTAAGGACCCCTTTTCCTTGCTTATTTTCTCCAATTTTAGTCTTAGCATGACCATTTCCATCATGTTTTCATATGATGTGATTAGGTTTGAAGTTGGGGAGAAGGGGAAAAGGGACATTATTATCTTTCAGTTCTCGCCAGAGTAAGAAAAAGCAACAGTTATAAAAAGTGATTTTCAGAGCGCTTGAAAAGTGGTCTCCCAAAGTAACGGTCTTTGTTTAGAATAAAAGGGTCACATTTAAGAGTCGCCATTTAACTCCTGTACTTCCTGAAGCGATAAATCCACTCTACTTATTCCATATTTTCTAATTACCCATCATAGACACCCCGGAAGGTTGCTGACCATTAACGTTGTTTTGAAAATGAATTCTGATGCCCTATTTTAAAAATCAGTGCCTTGATGAAATTGAGGCTTTGAACTCACTAACACCAGACAGTTGACCTAATGAATAGTGGGTAAATAGTATCCAGGGACTAGTACAGTGACTGGTGCATAAAAGTCCCTCAATTAATATCAACTCAATCAATGAATGAGTGTCATTAGTGTCAATGATTAGTCTAGCATAGTCATTTTATTTTTCATCTACTTTTTTTTTTTTTTTTGGTTGGTTGGTTTTGGTTGCTTTTCTTAGAAACTTTATGTTTTTGGGGAAACTCCAAGTGTTTTCTATGAATCATCTCTGTTCCCACCCCTTCCTCTGAGATTCTGAGTTAAGGCTGGGAAACTGTAGGTTTCTAACAATTTCAATAATTCCTTGTGCCAAGTAATTTGAGTGTTATTGCTCTAATGTATTTGGGATCTTTGAAGTATAAAGTTGTGACCAGAAAGAAGAAAGTAGGGTACAAGTAAACATAGACTAGGCTGAGACAAATATTAACGGCTAATGAGACCTCTGCATATCTAGTATTTTAGAAAATGATTTTCTTCTTGGCTCTTTTAAAATGCATTCGTGTTTCTGGCGCTCCCTTTAAGAGTTAAAGGGATCTGTGACAGCTCAGTCTAAAGTATCAAAAAGGTAAAAAAAGAAAGAAATCCTCGGCTGTGATGGCCCAGACTCAGATGGATTTATAATCAAGGGAGAGGCTTATGGTTATATGAATTTAATATGATGGGTAAATATTACTGTACTGAAGATTTGGACTTTATCTTATTTCCCACTTGTAAAAGAAAGGTCACAATAATCTCCAAAATTCTCTTCTTTGTATTTTCAGCATAATTATCTAGATCATCTTCTTTCCTTCACCGCACTGTATAGCCTCCTGGAAGAAAATGTGTTCAAGTTCAAAGGCATTTTACTGAACCTGAATAAATTACCCCCAAAATATTACGTTACGGGTTCCTGCCTGCCATTAACATCATGCGGATAAGGTCATAGGCATTAATGTTCTCATATAGAAGGGAATTGAGTTTAAATGTAAATATTTTATTAGCCTAGAACGTGGACTAAGAGCTGGAGGAAGCTGACATCACTGTGTTCACGACCACGTGGTCACATAGTAGTGAGCTCTACATTCATGTTAAATGCAAAAACGTATTTAACACGCTATGCGCATTGCCTTTATGCTTTGCCTTTGCCCAGCACCTGCCAATAAGTTCAGATAAAACTTCCCATTGCCTAACAATTCAAATCGCTGCTGACGGGCTCCAGAGCAATGCTCTGTACCCGGCTTGTAAGCGGGGTGTTGGCAGCATAGACCTCTGTCAGCAGGGACACCTGTGGATGCTTGGCTAATTTCTTTGTCAGTTTCATGCTTTATCTTCTTTTATCTGTCCCTTTTTTAGTAACTTTCCCTCTCGTCCAGGCCTATATTGTGGGAGGAAAAAAAAGAGGGCAGAAACCAAAATATAAGAAATTTGAGGAGTTTCTAAAGAACTGATAAAAGAATTTCTCCTTAATTTCAGAATTTCTTGCCAACCGGTTGAGTTGTTCAAGCAATTTAACTTGGTGTGCTGTGCAGGGAAATGCACGGATCGGGCCCCAAAGCAATCAGTATTTGTCTTCTGTGCCTCCGCTGTTTAATAAGGGACAGAGAAACTCGACTCTGCCTTTGGATCTGAGTGCAAATTAAGAAACAGCTTTTCCGTGAAAGCGAGGACTCATCCTTCCGACTTGCAGGCCGGGTCTCTTGTATTAAAAGGACAACGAGGGAGCCATCCTGCAGCTAATTTAACACCTGGACATTTGCAGAGTTTGCACTGGGGAGCCGTGTGGCCTAATGACCCAGGATATTTATGATCTTCTGCTGTCTTGGCTGTTGCATGGACTCACATATAGGCTATGTGCAGAAGTTTTCAACTCCTTGCGAAAAACATGTTTTTAATGAAAAATGTCATTATTCTAAATGGTACAAAACTGAGGCATAAGACAATGCTAGAAAACACTGTCCCCAACCTGTGTTGCTCTCAAACCTTTATTCCCATCACTGGGAGAAATGAATTCAGTTGATTATTCTGAATCGCATTATTGTCCTTAAAGTGCAAAGGTAATAAGACCCTCCACACAAATGTGGTATAATCAGAATAATGAGATGTTAGATCAGCTCGGAATGCTGAGGTTGATGAATGGCAATTCTGGAAAGGAGTGTGGCCCTCTGTCGGGAAAAGTTGGCAGCCACGTGCCACCACGGGTGGGCACTGAGAAAGCCGGGCTGAGGAGGCAGCAGAGAAATATATAGGTCAGCGCTCTTGTGGGCATCCCCAGAGAGCAAGAAAAAGCCTGCTTGGGTTGCATTAGTGCTATTGAGAGACCCCGGAAGCAGAGGAAGAGAGGCCATTACAGAAAACTAAACAGGGTATGTTCTGGGATGATTAAAACAAGCAATACCTCCAAAAATCAAGGCAGCTGTAAGACCAGCAGGTCGAAATGTGATGAGTGCATTGGCATATAAATTTGGGAAGTTGAGAGGGAAGGGGGTTCATCAAGAGTGTCACGTGGGATCCTTTCGTTCTTTGTTGTATCGGTGCAACAAAACGCTTTTGTTCGATTCCCAGAAGTGAAAGAAATAGGGGGAGAATCCGGAAACATAAGAGCTGGTGTTAGAAAAAATTAAGAAGCTGAGAAATGCACACTGGACACTCCAGCCTCTGCCCCTTTGGCTGCCTGGCCTTTCTCTGACCACCTGTCTCCTGCAATCTTACGTGTTCAATGTTCTCTCTGGTGACAGTAGGACCGTAAAAATGAATTGAAGGTCAGGAATTGGTGACTCATTGTGTTAACTTGTCACAAGAGTATTTACATATTAATAGTCTCCCAAGAATAAGGCAATAAATCATTTGCAGAATAAATCATAAATGGTGGCTTTTCAGGCATCAGAAAATTTTGAGGGGGAAGACGCTTGACTTCCCACTGATTCCCATATGATACCAAACACGGTGACTTCTAACTCAATGTACTCTTCACATATTCATGTATCCAACAAACCCTTTATCACGAGTCTGCTAATCCGTGCCAGGCACGGCTCTCAATACTTGAAAAACCAACTACAAGATAAAGGTCAGTTCCGTCAAGGAGCTTGCAGTCTAGAAAGGGGGTGAGGGGAAGCTCACAGAAGATTTCAATAGAGTGTGAGGAGAGGAAAGCAGGCCCAGTGGGAACCTACGCGGGACAGCCACGTGACACACAGAAGGGGTTCAGGGGAGCCTTCGGGGAATAGAGACTGAGTGGAATTTTGTGCGGAGCGATGCCAACCTGGTGGGGAGGTTTGAGAAAGGGCAGCCTGGAGAAGAGGGAGAAGTACGTGTGAGCATCAAAAGGCTTAAAACAGCACTCTCCGTGTGACGAGCTCCACGTCAGCTGGCAGGACTCGAACGTGGGTGCTGGTGGCGAGAGCAGTAATGACAAGAGACGAAATGGAGACGTGCCCGCAGGGCCCTGTGCCAGTCTCTGAGGTTGGCATTTGCACTGTGAACACATAGATGAGATTTACAGTGGGCAAGGACGTGATCGAAGTCTTGTTGGAAGAAAAATAACATTCCACAGAATTACGGAGAATTGATGGGAGGCAGTGAAGACGGGAGTCCAGGGGAGGCTAGTTAGGAGACTCTTGCCGTCGTTAGACGAGAAATGGGAAGGTCTTTAATGAAGCAGGAGCAAGTGGACACAGGCAGGTGGGGACCGGTTGGAGGATAGATAATGACTCGTCTACGATTCCCAGTCACCCCGCTGAAAGCCATGGTGTGTCAGTAACTAGCTGCATTCTCCCAGACATCACTGAGCCAACTGTGAGGATTTTAAGCTTACAAATAAAGAGAAGAGATTGAGATCCAACTTAATCGTGAATTTCGAATCTGCCTAATTTCCTCCTGTGCGATACGCAGGTTCATACTGCAATATGTGAATTATTTAAAATATATGCACACTTCCTGTAGTGTGCAGATTTATGGCTGGAGACGAGAGAGTCTGATGCTAAACATATGTGTACGTTCATTTTTGAAAATCAGGAAACTTGGAGAGTTACTATTTCCTCCAGCGACTTCTAAAAAGAAACCGAGAAAAGTGATAGAAGGTGCCAGAAAGCTCAAGGGAATGAAGGAAATTGCAAGGAGGGGAAACCTGGCCACCCAAAAGAAGATAACTCTCTCTTTAAAATTCTGCCCTGTGTGCCCCTAATCAGATAGGCTGCATGGCTTACAGAAAACTCTTTATGGACATCCGAGTTTCCTTTGCCCCCTAGACCAGACACATAAATCTTGTTTCTCTAATAAAGACATTTAAGGCGGAAAGTTATGATAGTCTACTCAATATCTTAAAGTTAGATGTGCCAAGACATTGGAAGCCATCCATCTTTCTGTCCTGGTGATTCTCTGGTTTGTCCCAAGGGGCTGGGGCATGTGTTTTCTTTGAAATTTTCAATAAAAGATAAGAAAATAATTTCTTTTGGATCATCAGCCTCCCCTGCTGAACTCCCGCTCGCTTGACATGTAGAGACAATTAAACCAAGCATTGGCTCGATTTAGGTGGACATTGTTATTGCAGTGTTTGTCCGTTTCCTGACAAATTGCATTATTCCCCCGCCCTCTGAACCATTAGAAGGTCCTCCAGAGGGGACCAGAGGGTGGGAAGCGGAGGCCAAGCTCTCACTTGTCAACCCCGAGGCAGAGCCGGCCCGAGCTGCCCACTCCCTTTGATTCTGTACCCTGGGTAAAGGTGGTGGGGGCTGGATTGGGGCGGGATCTGCATTTGAATGCCGTCATTTGCCTCTGAGCAAAAGGCTACCATCTCTAGTGTTCAGAGTGAATTTGATGCCCCCAGATCCGTTCAATAACTGCCCTGATTTCTGCCTGAGGCTTGACTTTCTTCTAGTTAAATGTTGCATCCCCTAACGCTCTGCTCCAGTGTGACAAAGTGACTCTTTCACTCTGCTCTGGGCAGTAGCAGCATCGCTCTGCCTGTGCTTGGGCTCTGAGGCTGATTCAGCATCAGTATGACAGACATCCTTTGTGGACATCTTTCCACTCCTCCCTGCCCCCACGACACCGAAAAATAATGGGGGATTTTAGTTAGTGCTGAACCATCTGTTGAATTCTAAAGAAGGGGTAGAGTTTTTGATGAATGTACAAAAGTAAGAGAAGACAGGTAGTCCCTTGGGTGGAATCTGTTGGTCTTTTTCATTTTTATTAACAGGTCTGTGACCTAGTAGGAAATGTCATGCCTTTGGAATAGTACCGGGACAGTATGACTCGGTGGATTAGGACAGTTTTGAGGAATGTGTGGATGTACTTAAGAGGTGTATCAGCTCAGGTGACTGTGCCTAACTCCTCTGGGAATCATCTGTGCCATCTGCTTAGCGGCTGTAATACCCACCTTGCAGACTGAATGCAAACACAGTATGAATGTAAGGGACTAACACCACGGTGTGCTGTGTCAAGATCATTAGCAGTCACTATTTTCATGGCCATAGTTGATTTTCTATTGACGCTATGGTCATCGGCTCCAAGATGGTAGAGTCACAGACCAGCTGGAAGACTAGGAGTGGAAACATTCATTCAATATAAAGTTAGCTGAGCTGTAGGAAGGTCCTCCTTGGTGTCAGGCCAATCTCAGGTGCCCACAGCCCTGAACAAGAGCAGCACTGTCTCTGGCCTCATGAGCCACACCTCCTTGGGGTGGATGCCGGCCGGAGCACAGCACACCTGCCCCCCGAGCAAGTCAAAAAATAGAACATCGTATTTGAGAGTGTGATGAAGAGAAAAAGGAGCTGAGATGGAGACTAGTGGGCTGAGTGAGAGCTTAATTCAGTTTGGCTGGTGAGGGAGGCCCCCTCCGAGAGCCTGGTATCAAGCCCCCAAAAGTGATTCACGTGGGATCGCTTTTGATATCAAGAATTGTGCCCACCTCTACGAAGTAGTGGTACTTTTAGTTTCCGTTGATTTGAGAATACACAAAGATATTAAGAGGTGCTTGTGAATTCAATAAAAAGCTTTTACACAAATATAGGTGTTATGCATCAAAGCTACAAGGATGCAGATTCGAAAACCAGGATCATACCTATGTGTAGACTATATATTCTCAGTGCTTTCTGAAGATAATGTCAGTTTGCATTTCAACTTGAGAATCTGGGCATTTTAAAATTATCCTGAGTCCCCTGCATTGTTTGAAGCCAGCAGCTTGGGAATCACAGGTAGAGTGGAAAGAGAATTGGATGGGGAAGTAAGGAGTCTAGAGCCCTATTTTCTTCTTCTTTTTTTTTAAGCTAAATAGGGCAGGGCTATGGCTTGCACCTGTAATCTGAGCAATCTAGGAGGCCAAGGCAGGAGGATTACTTGAGGTCAGGTGTTCAAGAGCAGCCTGAGCAAGAGTGAGACCCTGTCTCTACTAAAAATAGAAAAGTTAGCTGGGCATTTTGTCACGTGACTGTAGTCTCAGCTACTCGGGAGGCAGAGGCAGGAGGATCCTTTGAGCCCAGGAGTTGGAGGCTGCAGTGAGCTATGATGATGCCACTGCACTCTACTCAGGGTGACAGAGCAAGACTCTGGCTCAAAACAAACAAACAAAAACTAAACAGAGACCAAAGATATTTAACCTTTTTGAGTCTGTTTCCTCCTTATTGGAATGAGGAAAGTAATGTTTCATCTAACCTCCTAATGATTATGTGAGGTTGAACTAATCTGATAGGAAAGTTCTTGCAAAACGTTTTGAATGATGGAAAGACAAAGTATTGGAAGTGGCTTGAAATAAGGGATTGTAATCATCTAGAATACAATTCCATTGTTTAAAAACCCCAATTTGTCAAGCTGTGTAATTCACTTGCCTCTTCTTGGATTGTGGGAAACTACTGACATCAACTACCTTAGCCTGTGTCCGTTTCTCTAAATGCTGTGAATGTGAGTCAGATAATAGGCTCAAAAGTGAAAATGGAGTATTATCCTCAACCCTCTAATCTTTAGGGAGGCCATCCCAAATTATACCTAAGGTTATACTTACTTGCTATGGAAGATGACCCTTCCCTTGTAGTTGAAGTAGCTAGGAGTGTCTCTTTCTCTTTTTATCTCTCTCATATATGTGCATATTTCTTGCTCCCTGTATATAATGTAATCTCAGAAATTTCTGCACAACTTTTTATATTAGAAATATTTTTCCTCCCTAAGCACTAATATTTCACTGTGTTAAGTAGCCAAACCTGATTCCCCTTCTTATTAAACAGTTCGGTGTTCAGTTAGTATATTTCAAATAGTATTGACTCTGTTGCTGTTTACATTTGGTAGCAAATGCTTTGCTATTGAGAGGCAAGATTTCCTTTAGAAATCCAATGTACAGAAGATAAGAAATTCATAAAAGCTTCCACAGTTATCGTATCTTTTAATATTTTCATTGAAAGTGAGTCATCCCAAAGGCAAAAGCATTAATTAAAACAGACTGAATGCATTTACGTGATAAAGAACAGAACAGGAAGGTTGCAGGTGAAAATTCTTGGTATCTGGTAGCTAGAGAATTTTAACCAGACAACCAGAAACATTTTCATTCTACAGAAATCTCAAAAATACTTCCAACCATTTAAAACACATCTATGACACTGAAATATTTTTGCTATATTTCATATTCAGTAGTAAAAAAAAAATCTGCTTTGAGGTCTTTACAGAATTATTTAACAATTTAAAATAAATCAATTTAACAATACATTAACAATGGAGAGGCATTTACTTTAATTTACAGAATAATTAAATGTGTAATACATTTTAACCATAATGGTAAAATGTGACGTCTAAAAATGGTCAAATAATTCCTTACTAATCCCTTTCCAACCCCTAAGCAAACCATTGACTTTTGACTCTCATCATTTCTTCTGGTCTTTACCTATTTATTTTTAAATAAACTGTTCATTCTATTATAAACATTTTGAGCCATTCGTGAGTGACTTTCGATTATTGCAAATTGCAGTTTAGCTCTGTTATGACCACCTTTTCTACTCCGTAAGTTCCCCTCCCGACCTCCCCACTATATAAAAGTAATATAGTAATACTGATGACATTAGTATTAAGTGTTTACATCCTTCCGATTGTGCAAATATTATTCAAATGTATGAATATTGTATGAATTTACTTTCTTGTACAATTTTTTTGTTTTTATTGAAAGTTAATAATTTGCTTCTCTGCACCTCACCCTGCCAGATTTCTAAATACTAACATGAATATATTCCCAAATGCTTCCACAAAATTCTAAAACTCCTCCAGAAAAGCTAAACACATAATGTAATCTATCTGTTACCTCTGGATCCAATCCTTTTGGAGGCCTCTGTTCTCCATCTCAGCTCCGCCATTACTGGTTCCCCTCCAAGCTGGAAGCACAGATGAAGCATCTGCTTAAGATTTCTGTGCCCCTGCCCTGGCCCTCCCACCCCCTCGCTTTTGCTGGACAGCCTGCCCCTTGAAATTCCTCATGTCCCCTTGTATGTTTTACTCCATGGTTTTGCTGAAACACACCCTTAAGCAGCTTCCTCAGAATGGATAAGTGTGGAAGGTAAAACTTGAATGTCCTTGCATATCAGGAAATACCTTTATTCTTTACATGTAGTCAGTTGATACTGCTGCATATAAAACTCTAGATAAGTTTATTATCTATAATTTTAGCTTTCAATAATTCGTCTTATTTCTATAATTAGTGTTCTTGACAGTCTTCATCTGCTATTGTCTATTCTCCTATTCTCTTGGTTCTAGTGTGTTTGTAGCTTTTCTGTTTCTTCAGTGGAATTCGGGGTTTCAAGAACAAGGTACAATCAATCATTTCAGTATAATCAAGAAGTTATACCTCCTTCATGAAACTCCTAAAATATGCCCATTTAACGTTATTTCTGATAAATTTGGATATCTGGTGAATTATTTTGATTTTAAAGGCAAATGTCTGCATTTTTGAATGGGCATATTTTTAAATAATGAAATTGTGGAAACTATAGTTCAGAGTGAACCAGCTTTTGAAAAATACATAAATTGCTTTTGCTTAGCGTTTTGAAGGCTTAAGATTTGAATTTTACTTTAATTCCCCGGGAGCATATGATGTACTTTATTTTTCGGTGTTTGAGTTGCTTTTAAATTATACTCAGAAACTTAAACGTGGAAATACGGAATGAATAAATATTGTTAATGAAGGAGGGTGGCTTAAGGGACTGACAGTGGAAAAAAAAATCGGGGGTTATGACCTATTTTTTTTGTTGTTATATAACTTAATTTTTTTGCTGTGTTCTGATAAATTTGGTCTATGAAGCAAATCTGCCCTAGTTGCACATAAGCCATACCCAACCAAGAGTTGTCAGGTTTCATTTTAGAGAAATGAGATCACAAATGGCCCTAATGGAATCAGAGAATAACTTTTCATATGATGTCAAGGTCTGTGAAATTCCTGCCACAGTACCTGTGGATCACGGCATCATCTCCAAGAAGCCCAGGTTATGTAATGCAGCGCATGAACTAGAGCGGAAAGAACTTCTCAGCCAACCCAACATTAGTGCACAGGAAACACTCCTACAGATGGGAAAGCAGGGAAATGGGAAGCAGGAATAGAAAATTGTTTTTCTCGTGGGGGTGGAGTTGGAAGTCAAGATATTGGGGAGTCAAGAAATATTGGAATCATACCTTGATCTCTTAATAGCATGACAGTTGTTGTTTCTATTTTTTTCAGTCCTCCTTAAATTAAAGCCATGATCCCCATTTTTTGCGAGTGCCACTGACAACTCCTAACATTCACTAATCTTTACTTTGAACAGAGAGAGTCGGCCTCAGACTGCAGGCCTCTGGCAAGCGAAAGAATCAACACAATGACGAAGCCTTGCCTTGTGTCCCTTTTATGTATTATGGTAACCTCCTAATGGCAGTTGATGCTGACTTCCATTTATTGTGATATACAGTGTCCTCTAGTTCAGTAAAAACCACCGATTTCAATTAAAGTATTCACAAATCATATTAAAGGTGGTGAGCAAACGTATCAGAAATTGTGGGCGTGGTGCCCACACAGCTGAGGTTTGGGAAACGCAGCCATGAGGCAAGAAGACAGGAGGCCTGGACTTTGGTTCTCTCCATGGCAAATCTATGAACTTGGGCAGTTCATTTAACTTCTCCATGCTTCTATTCCCTCATTTAAAATGAGCTGGACCAAATTCCCTAATAAATCCCTTATGTTTCTTAAATTTCGTGATTTCAAAGGATTATTATTATTATTATTTGCACTTAATATGTGGTTTGTTTTTGGTTTGATGCAGCTGGGGAGGTGGAAAAGATTCAAAGCGACTGATGATGACCATCCGTAGCGTCCCACTGAGGAACACAGGGATAACAGAATCTTCCTAGAGATTTAGAGCTGGTAGCACCCTCAGAGATCATTAAGACTCACTCCCTGCCAACACTCATTTAGTAAATGAGAAAACGGAAGTGTCCCAGAAAGTTTATATCATACAGGTGAATAGTTAGAGACACAGAACTGCTTCTATCCTTGGACCTTGGCCTTGAACCCTGGGTCCCACTTTGATCCTCTTTACTCTATAGCATTATGGTCTTGTGATATGATTTTCCTGACTGTATTATGCTTTTAAGAAGTGAGGTTTCGTATCTGGATGCTGAATTTTGTTTTTACGTCCAGCACATTTGGAAATGAAATAAGACTCAGGCCAGTGGGCATTTGAACAAGACTGAGGCCAGTGGGCATTTGATGAAACATAGCTAGTTTCATCAAGTACCAGCTGCTAATAAACGTAACTCAAGACTACTTCTTTTTTTCTGATCTACTTTGGGTAGTTTTATACAAAAATGCTCTATTTTCCTTTGATGGTTAGGTCTCACGGAAATATGGGGTATCACTGGACCCCTCCCGGAGAACACTGACGATTTGCAGAAATTGTAAATGATTTCAGAATTGTACACAGCTGCATTATTCATTTCTTTTTTTTCTCATTGATGATATAAAATGACAGTAATTCTTAAAAAAAAAAAAAATAGAGGAGGAGAATGTTTATGTGCTTTTTGGTTTTTTCCTCCCAGTCCTTTAGAGCCTATCAACTCTTCATCAATTTAATTATTGTGTTATGTATGTCTAATGTACACGCCACACAGGAGGCTGAGTAGTTTCCTTCCCCCAAGGTGGCTTCCTATGGCTGCAAAGCGATCCATCTGTGAGCCACCCTGGCCTCTTTGGAAATAGCCTCCTATTGATTACTCTGCAAGACAAAACTTTCAGAGATTATTCAAGAAACACGACTGAGGAAACATACCAGTGTTTCTGTAATTATGACCTAAAGCAAATCCTTGAAACAAGGGCTTGAAAAATATCCATGGAGCACCGAAGAACTTTGCAGTGGATGGGTGGGCTGGAAGGAGGTGCACATAGACCAGAAGAGATGTGCTTTGAAAACAGTAATCTATCTGCAGCTGACTAAGAACATGGAAAACGTCTATTTCTCTCATTGCCATCATAAAGGTATTGTGTGTAAAATATTTACAGTGGCTCCCAAAGGGGGGAACAAGAGTTTGAAAAGTAGCAGAAATTAAATAAAAACATTAGCAAATATCCCTCGAGCGCTGTTGACTTAACCCTGCACAGAAACTCGTGGTGGCTTCCTGCTGTCTGTCAGATTAAATGCCTTCTGTTCAGCTCCGCTCTGAGCTGCTTCCCAAATGGAAGTCCCAGCCCCTGAACAGCAGCGAGGTCCAAGCTACCCTGACTTGTTCGAGAACATGTTCAAAATTGCCCTACCAACATATTTTTGCTCAGGCTGTTTCCTCAAACGTTCCTCTCCCAGCGGAGTCCCAGTTTCTGCCTCTGAAATTTGTAATTTCGTTAATACAGAGTTATTTCAAGGCCTTCCTCTGAGAAGCCCCTACCTGATTCTCTCAACCAAGTAGGATCTTTTTTTTTAATGATTAACATACTTAGTCCTGTGTACCACTTAGTAACTCTTAGCACACATGTCTAATTTTTCCTCTTTCTTACCCCCAAGACTGTGAAGTTCTTGACATCCTCCAGAACATAGCAATGATGTATACTCATCAAATTGAAAAGATATCTTAAATACCTTACAATGCATTTTGAAGAACTGGTAAATCACTGAAAATGTAGATCACTGTTGGGATCACAGAAGAAATGTCTCAAGGTGACTTCGGATTAGTTTCTTAATTTAGGAAAAAAGGAGCCATCTTTTTAGAGTAAGGGACTCTAAAGAAATTGCTGCCGGGGAACTAGGATTTCAAATAGGTTTAGAAACTTTTAGCCAAGTGGAGATAGTCATCTGGAGAATGGCAGGAACTAAACTGGAGGGAAGAAAGTATAGGGTACAGTCAAGGGGTAGAGACGGTAAGTGCTTGTTATAGCAGATTTATGTAGTGATGGAGGGTTGGTATAGTTTGCAAATTATTTTTGTTGATATTATATCTGCCCTCAAACACTACCCTGTAACACTTAGGGACCATAATCTTTTATGGCCTTCTAGGAATTATCTGTGTATTCTTCTCCCCTATTTGCCTGTGTGATCAGAAACAGGGAGAACCATTATTATGCGGTTTATCCCCCTCCAGGCTACACAGTTCTTAAGAAATAAACAAATGGAGAACGATTATGCCGATTATACAAAATAAGTCCCTGGGAAAAGTGTGCTTGATCACAGAGCCCAGACTTAAACATAGGGCTTCTTAGTGCATGTCCAGAACTTCCAGCTTGCCAGGACAGCAGGCTCAGACAGAAGAGACAAACCTGGAAACGCACGTGTGATGGATGTCGTACACGGGGTAGCGACTGTTTAAGCATTGGAACCAGCAGAGTGAAACATAGATGGTGTCTTTTAAGTTGTATAATAGCATTGATTAGAAGGCATTTCTGAAAAAGATTACAAGTCGGTAGAAGTGGAATTAAGTGAAGATGTTGTATTAGTGGCTTTGCATTTCACAAAATGAATAAAACTACAAATGGTGCATCTTTAGAAACAGCGTTTTAGGAAAAAACTAGATAATCGGTATGTGAAATGACATAAAGACGGGAGAAACAGCATTTTTCCATCCTCTCTAGCAATAACCACAGACAGTGTCTTCAAGAACCGCATAAAATGCAATTCAAGAACATATCCTTGACACATTGTATCCATTGTACTCTGATAACTCTCAAGCTTTCAATTAAAAAAATCAGTGTTTTTTAATTGCCAGCTATACATCTGGGAAATACAGTGGTGAATAAAATACTGTTCCTGGCCTCCTACAAGAGAGGAGGATATCACACAACTGTCCGCTCAGATCCACTGAATCTTACCTCCTCCAGGTCCTGGGCCACCTGTTCTGACCTCAGACATCAGCAGGGCTCTGGCTCACCTCAGCCTCTCAGGGATGGGGGTTAGAATAAAAGTATCACAAAGAGGCACTGAACCAATACACTGAGTTCTTTGTATTATCAGCCACTCTGTATTGTATTATTGAACTACGTTTTGCTCGGTAGCTTCAATACCCCCAACATGCATCCTTAACTTATGCATCCTATGGTATACAAGGTAGGCACTCTGTTAAGAAAGAATTAGAGCCCCCAAATTAGAACACATATTGAAAAAATACCTCTAATATTATGTCTCAAGGAAAAATTTATTTCAGTGATTAAATCATCTCAAAAAGAAAACGCCTTATCATCCAAAAACTCAGTGGTTAAAATAAGAGAAAAGAAAATGAGGATATAAAAGAAGGAAGGCATTTGATGGCAATTTGGCTTTGGATGTGATCCCATTTGCCAGCTGCGTTTCCTACCGCCTCGTAACAATTATCACAAAATTAGCAGCATAAAACAACACCCTAATAAATTTCCGCAATTTCTGTGCATTTGGTGACTGGGCAGCATTTACCTGGGTTCTCTGTTTACGGTCTCACCAGGCTGCAATACAGACTCAATGATTGAGAAGTTAACCATCACTTCAGGAAACATACATGTGAATATATGTAGGCGTCATGCTCAATTAAGGGGAAACAATGGAGACAGTCTCTGTAGTTGTGGAACATATAATCTGATGGGGAAGAGTAACATTGAAGACAAACAAACAAAAACTCTACTCCCAGACATAATGAACTTCTAAATAAGTAGCAAATGCCAGGCTTTAAGAAAAGGATTAATAAGGAAATCCACTTGGGTGCTGTTAAGAGAGAATGATAAGAAAAAGTACTTTGGATCTGGTGATCAGGGCATGCTTCCCTAAAGAAATGTCCTTTGACCATCTAAAGAATGCCTAGAATTTATTCAAGAGCGAGGAAAGAAATCTTTAAGGAGCATGCATAGAAGTGCAAAGGTCTGAGCCAGGAATGACTAAGTCCGTCTCAGAGACCGGAAGACGAGGACCAGTGTAGCTGGAGGAGACACGCTGTGGATTGATGAAGATGGAGAGGCAGAAGGGACTTCAGGCCATGCTGAGGATTTTATTCATACATGTATCCTAAGTGCCTGGGTGTCCATTGAAGGGTTTTCAGCAAGGTGGTATCACGATCCAATCTGAAAACCCTAAAGGAGAAAAAATATTTTGCAATTTAAAAAATCCTCATTAACTTGAAAGGGTTCTTGTCTGTTTGTTTGTATAAAGTGCGATGTTTTTTGTGACTTTGTTGACAAGGTTTCTGGTAGTCTCTAGGGAAGGCCCTGCTTAAATTAAAGTAATTGGCACTTAATCATGTCTCAATTAATAGTTTTAGAATACTGCTTTTGGCATAATACTTCCTATGTCATTGTTTTTTCTTATGTTATACTGGTTGCGTTTTTATTTTGGGGACATAGAAACCTTGCAGGTGACATACTTATGTTCATATTTGTTATCCTGATTTTGTCTAAGATATCTGAAAGATCTCTGTGATAGAAATAGCATGTTTAAAGTAAGTTGACCTATTTTGGAAGATTTCAGTGGAGAAGTACAGAACCTAAATTCTATATTTTTCCAGTATTATTCAGGGAACTCAGAGTAAAAGAAAACGTTTTTAAGTTTCCTCTCAAGGAAGAAACAATATTTTTTTCCAGTGATTTTTATCTAATTAGTTCTAGAGCAGCATTTATATCTGAAAGCCCTCTGCTGCAACCTCATTCACACACAGAATTCACTGTCAGCAGAAAAAGGACACACTGTCAAAGTTTTTTGCTCCCAATTAAACAGCAAAACTATTACACTGAGAAAGCACAGACTAAACTTTAACTCGTTAGGACAAGCTCCAGATGCCTTGTTTATTTGTGTTTGAAAATCACTGCCCTATTGTCTTCTAGAAATATATAATTTGCCCCAGAACAAGAAACAGGAGGTATTAATATGTCTGCATTGCTTTGTCTAAACTAGAAATTAATATTCAAGTTTTTCTTTTCAAATGGACAGTATTAGCCAGTCAACAATCTATCAAGTCTAGCATGATACAAACACTCAATATAGAGAATTCTCTGCTGTGGTAGAACTTTCCTTATTACCTGTGCCTAGCAGACACTTAATGGTTGAATGAATGAATGAATCAGTGATTGAATGAAATTAGACTAGTTCGTCGCAGCTGTTACCTTACTAGTTTGATAGACAGCTTGGAGAATCTGGCCACCAGAGTTGGACAGGACAAGGGTCACAATCGGGGATGATGGTTTTTTGGTTGCAACTTTGGTAAAATTAAAAGAGATTAAATTTTTCAGAAGTGGAGGATACCATTCCAGAATATTCTGGGGAAGATAATGTCTTCAACTACTACTGCTTTTTTTTTTGAAGTATACTTTACATATCATGCCTTTACTCCATTTTAAGTGTACAATTAAATGATTTTCAGTGAATTTACCGAGATGTACAGTTAATCACATAAATCAGCTTTAGAGGAATTCCTTTCCCCTATTGAGACCCCTAATTCCACTCCCCAACTACTTTTCAAGCATGTCCCACCCCTCCACAGTGCCCACCACTTCGCTCAGATGTGGGTCTTCCCCCCAGCCCCCAATTCCTTAGTGATCACTCCCACCATTTGAGCACCATAGTGTTAATCGGTCAATACCAGTTTGATGGCAAGTACAAGTGGGGCCTATTCTTCGGGTCTTGTGTCACCTCACTTTGAATAATGGGCTTAAGCTTAATCCAGGATAGTATAAGCGGTGCTAGCTCACTGTCATTTCTTAAAATTGAGTAATATTCCATTGTAAACATATACCAAATTTTAACAATCCGCTCATGAATTGGCAGGCACTTGGGTTGTTTCCATGACCTAGCAATAGTGAATTGTGCTGCAATAAACATTCGGGTGCAGATGTCTTTATCATAAAATGTCTTATGCTCTTTTGGGTAGATGCCTAATAATGCTATTGCTGGATCGAATGGTAATTCTATTTTTAGCTCTTTGAGGAATCTCCAAATTCTTTTCCACAAAGGTTGCACCAATTTGCTGTCCCACCAGCAGTGTAAGAGTGTTCCTATCTCTCCACATCCTCGCCAGCATTTGTTGTTTTGGGATTTTTTGATTCAGTGGGTTTTTGAGATCCCCAGATATTATGGTATTGCTATTGTGTTGTTTAGATCAATCAGGAATTGCTTTATGTATCTGGGCTCTCTTGTGTTGGGTGGATAAATATTTAGGATGGTTAAGTCTTTTTGTTGGATTTTTCCCTCCACCACTCTATAGGGACCATCTTTGTCTTTACTTTTGTTGCTTTAAAGTTTATGTTATCTGATTGAAGAATGGCTACCCCAGCTTTCTTTTGGCTTCTATTTGACTGGTAATTTATTTTCCATCCCTTCACCTTGAGTCTGAATACATCCTTTTGAGTAAGATGCATTTCCTGGAGATAGCAGGTGCTTGGCTTGTGTTTCTTAACCCATTCAGCCAGCCTATGTCTCTTTAGTGTACAATTCACATTTATTGAGAGAATTCATAGTTGGGGTAGATTTCTGTCCATACTGTTGGATAGACTCTTGTTGTTTAGTTTTACCTCTCAAGCCATTGTGGAATCAGGGTTCTGGTCTTTATCATTTGGATGATTTTATACTGGTAGGTGTCTATTGTGCTCATCAGTGTATATATATAATGCAGGTCTAAGTACTTCCTGCAAGGCAGGTCTGGTCTTCACAAATTCTATCAGTGATTGCTTCTCTGGTAAAGTCTTTATTATTTCTCACTCATATAATTAGCTTAGTTTTTCAGGATAAAAAATTCTAGGTTGATCATTATTCTGTTGTACAAGACTGAGGATGGGTCCCCACTTCCTTCTGGCATGTAAGGTTTCAGTTGAGAAATCTGCTGTTAGACTGATATATTTTCCTTTCTAACTTACCTGGTGTTTTTCCCTTACTGCTGGAAGGAGTGCCTCTTTTGTGTTTACCTTGGCCAGCCTAATAAATATTCATATGGTGACTGACTTTTCACACTGAGTCTCCTGGAAGTCCTGTGTGCTGCTTGTATCTGGGCATCTAGATTTCTGGCTAGGCTAGGAACATTTTCCTCCATTATTCCTAGAGATAGGTTTCCCAACCCTTGTATGTTTTCTTCTTCACACTCAGTGATGCCTATAATTATTATATTTGGTCTCTTTACATAATCCCACATTTCTTGTATGCTTTGTTCATGTCTCTTGCTTCTGTTTTCTTCATCTGATTTGTTTAACACATAGGTGTTATCTTCAAACTCTTAGATTCTTTCCTCTGTGTGATCCAGCCTATTCTTAAGGCTTTCTACTGTGTTTTGTAGTTCCTTGAATGCCTCTTTCATCCATATTTCTGTTTTATTTTTTCATAATACTTCAATTTCTTTAGAGAATTTTTTTCATCCATTTCCTGCATTTCTCTTGTGGCTTCTTTGTATTGGGTTTCTATTTTCTCTTGAATTCCATTGAGCTTTCCTACAATCCATATTCAAAATTCTTCCTCTATCATTTTAACCCTTTCATTTAAGTTGGTATCCATTGCTGAGGAGCTAATGATTTCTTTTGGGGGTGGCTTTATGCTTTGATTTTTTATGTTTCCAGAGTTCTTTTGCTGATTCTTTCTCAACTGTCATCTTGGTAGAGAAACCACAGTGCTATGATTGGTTTATGGCCCTATCTTCAAGTCCCCCAGGGTAGTTCCTTGACAGTGCCGGGGAGAGGAGCACTAGTCCTGTATTGTCTTAGGGGTGTTTTAGCAAGTTTGATGAACCTCTTGGGTTACCTCTGATCTTATAACTGCACCTCTTCCCATGGAGTGTAGTGAGTTTGGTTTCCCAACTTAAGCTCCAAACTGGTGGATTGTACTTGTGGGTATGAATCCATTTCTCCCTAATAGCTTGAGATGGAAGGCAATATGTTTAGCTGTGGGATTGTACCCTTTGTCATTGATTGTAGTTTGTGTGGAGAACCCAGTTACAGAGGTAATTTGTTGTCCCCATGGTAGGCTCTGGTCCCCCAGGTGAGTTATATGAATGCTCCAAGCTTTGGGGGTGCCTTGTAGCTTCCAGGGGTTGCTTGGACCCTGCTCTACCCCTGAGGTGTGTGTAGGGCAAGATAGATCACAGCTGGAGTGCAAAAGCCTGGATGTGTGAACTTATGGTTGCTTATCCTGCCGTCATTAGCGGGAAGCCACTAATATGGATTTCAGGGCTATTTCTGCAAGCTTGGAGTGCTGCTCCTAATGAAAGGGATCAACTCATGCAATTGCTGAGGTCTCTAGCCAGGTTTTTCCTTCCTTTTCCACAAACCCCGGCACTTTCCACTCCAATCGGTCCACTTGTGTCTCCTCTCCACCTACGATGGGCTCTCAAGCTTCCCCACCTCCCTCTGGCCCACTGGCATGTGTCTTGACCTGTCGGTGGCTGATAGGAGAATCTCCAATTGTACACCCCCTTTCCCCCACTGGACCCCAAGGTGAGGTGGGTGGGCCTCTCTATCCTCAGAAATCTCCACCAGGGGGATGCTCCAACCAGGGGATGGGGAAATGAGGTTCAACCACAGAAGTACCTTAAGAAGCCTACTCTCTTAAGCTCCTCCATACCCTCCCCAATGAGCACAGGCTCTCACTTGCCACCCAACTGCCATCTGCGCTGTCAGCAGGTGAATATGCCAAATTCCTCTGGGCAGTAGGCTGGGGATAGAGACTGTCCCTGGCAATGAAAGCAGGTCACTTGGCACAGGGAACTCTACTGGATGCTACAGTTTGGGAGAGAGGCTGAGGACTTCCTGCACCATGCTAGATTTTGGAGGGGCACCCATCTGTCCTCCTCTCCAAGCCCTAGCTGTGGCAGAGTGACCACCCTCCTCTCTGCTTCTGCTGCAGCAACTTTACTGACTGAGGCAGGCTTGGCTGGGAGTGCACTCTCTTTGCAGTAAGCGAAGTCCCTCAGCACAAAGCAGTTTGGTAATTGATGTGGTGTGGGTGCAGCTACATGGCTATGAGCGACTTGAGCCGAAATTACTTCCTGGGATGCCAGGAGTGGAAGATGTGTGTTTGGGGGCATTCAGATGCAGGGGTGCTAACTCTTTGGTCACTCGTGGTCCTCCCCCATGGGATGAGAGCCCTTCGTCTTTTTGGGGGTCTGAGGCACTCAAGTGAGGAAAGGAAGAAGAAACCCCTTACATATTCCTTGGGCTCTGGCACTCCCTGGAGTTAGTTCATGCTGGTTGCTCCCTTCTCTCCACCTCTCTTTCCATTGCTCAGTTCCTCCTGGTGGTGTTTCTGGATTTCACTGGTGTGTGTCCCTGAGGTCCCCTTCTCAGAAGTAATCACTCCCGACTCTCCTCAGTCCAATACTCAAATCTTCTGCTGGAATGGTCAGACAAGCTTTGTCTCTAGTCAGCCATTTTGGCTCCTCCCCAACAACTGCCTTTTCTATCGTATGCTATTGTTCATGCTGTTTCCTCCTCCTGAAACCATTCTCAGCAATTTTTATTTCTTTAATTTCTTATCATACTTTAAAGCCTACTTGATACTATCCTTTATGAAGCCTTTATTAGTCATCTCTTATCAAAAATAATAATCAATATTTATTTTATAACTACATTTTACTATACTACCATATATGTGTTGCTTTAAAAAAACATTTCATGTTCACAAAGAAATAATAGAGTTATAGAAAAAAATAAAGTTAGAGAAAACCATTCAGATCTTTGGAACTTTGTATTCATAATCTCGACAATAACAGCAAAAGTACTACTAAAAATATTAGTAAAGATTACTCTATATTAGCATATGTGTTCTAGAATCAGGCAGCCCATCTTTAACAGCCTTTAGCTATCTACAGCAGGTATCAGAAAAAAGTCTGAGAGTGTTCTAATTTAAAAGAAATCTCAATAGTAGTAAGTTTAAATTCTGAAACCAGAGGTCACCAAAAATACATAGTTTATTGTATTGGGACTTATACCTTCTACTTCAAGATACTGATCCTTGAAGATATTTGCTTTTAATAGGTACTGGTTTAATCTACATTAAAAGTATGATCCAAGAGGAACCTGCTACAAAAGATTTGTTATTGTTGTTAACACAAGGGAAAGTGTCACGTCCAGTTCCCCAGATCTCTTAACATAAATGAAAGTATATTGGACTTTGAAGCCCCTACTGGCGCTAAACAAGGAAACTCCTGTTGGATTTTTAGCACTTTCTTAATGTCTTCATATATTGCTTTAAACATTCTCTTAAATTGTGATAAACTTACTCCTGATGACTTCAAAACTTTAGCATACTAGGGAAAACTGTGTTAATGCAACTTAAAATTTATGCTGACACCATTCTCCTCTTACCAAATGCATATGAGCTAATTTGCAGTAAAGAAATGTACCGGCCAGGTGCAGTGACTCACACCTGTAATCCTAGCTTTCTGGGAGGTGGAGGCAGGAGGATAGCTGCAGCTCAGGTGTTCGACACCAGCCTGAACACAGTGAGACCTGGTCTCTATCCCTAGAAACAAGAAACAAAGAAACAAAAAAGACTAAAAAAAAAAAAATACACAAAACCAACAAGAAATATACCTAATAGTAGAACAGGATATATTTACCATAGACCAAAAACTGTTCTAAATTCTGTGTTCATATTAACTAATTTAATTCACATGATTTTTATGTTATCATTAACCCCATTTTATAAATTTAAAACAATACACAGACACTGAATAACTTGCTCAAGGTTACATAGCAAATAAGTAGCTAAGTGGGATTTGGGCCTGGGGAGTATGGTTTCAGTGTCCTTTTTCTTAAATACTACACTACATTACTTCTTTGAAAAGGACTAATTTTGATTTTGGTTTATTCCTATTAATGCCATGTCAGTACCTCTTATAGTACTTACAACATCTTGTCTTTGTGTAGAATTCATTTATTTTTTTGTCAAACTATGTGTCATATTTGGTTCAGAAAATGTAGTAACCAAAGTTTTGATCTCTGTAATATCTTTTGGTGTGTTATCTTGAGTGATTTGTTTACTATCTCCATATCTAAAGGATCTTTGATCTCAAAGAGAAATATTTAAGTTGTCATCTCCAGTGTCTTTCAATTCATAAATTTACTTAGGATCTCATACTCATATTCATATATATTAACACTTGGCACTTTCTGTGGGCATACAGTATGTGGGCCCATATGGCAGTAGTGTCCTGTTCCAAATTTCACTGCAAGATTATTTCTTTTTATATTTCTGTTATTAACAGATTTCATATAGTATTCCTTAATCTTATGATGCATTTCTTTTATATAAGTCCTTCTTCAATTTTTGGCTTCATTATTCAGGTTAGTTCAAAACATTTATGTAGCCACTATGTGTTGTAGGAATAAGAAGGATAAATACAACATGGATTCTTCCCTTGAGGTGCTGGCAATCTAATTAGTGGTTGATTTGTGAAACACTGGTTAGAGCTTAATCTAAAAAAAAATACTTTTTCTTTTAAAAATGTCTTCTGTATCTCTTCATTTATGATAAATATCATCAGGTCATCAGATACAAATAAATTTCCAAAATGTCTCTTTTAAGTTTTTTTGTAGCTGATTACACATGTCTATAAAGATTCGGAAACTAACTTTGTAAAATCTATTAAGGAAAAAAAATCACTGAATTCTGTTGACTGTTTTGATAGTCTAGTATATTTATTAGTTAACATTGTAGATTTAAACCAAAGAGAAAAAACTTCTTTTAAAAAGAGTTTATATATTTTACAAAGCAAAAATTTCTCAGCTAACCAAATAAAAACCGTAAGTATTTAAGAACTAATCTATAGCCTTGAAATTATGCAAAAATGTCAAGAAATAAAATAAGAAATTTTCAAATGATTTATTGGTTGATTTGCTTTACCACAATTTTAAAATTATGTTAAGTAAATAGCAAAAGTCCCTTCTCCCCCAGAGGTAATCACTGTTAACTATTAAGTATATATCTTTCTTGATTTTTTTTTTCAAGTCATACACAGACCTACATTTAACTTCAAAACATATTATTTATTTCAACATTGGATAAGTTAGAAAAAGAGTGAAAGGGCAGAATGACTCTTGTACAGAGATAAAGATAAAATGTACCCCACTCTGACATTAAAATATATCATTCTTTTCTTGCATCCATCTGCGTCTTAAAGGTTAGTCTCACCTATACCGTTTTTAGTACTTAGCTTTGAAGGTAGTAAAAACAATGAATTGCTATTTTCAATTTTTCCACAATATTTTAGTGAAGTGATTAGTACATGGCTTCACTTTCGTCAAAAGTGACAAAATAATTGTTGAAATCCCCATCTCCTTTTGAGATTTCTTTTTCACAACTATATAACCCATCAATTGAATTTCAGCTGATTACAGAATAGTTTTACTTAACCCATTATATCTTACCAACACTTGGACTTTCTCTTGATAAGTCCTGCTAAGAATGTAAAGGGTGGTATCATATCACTTCAACTATCAAAGTCAAATATTAAGAAATTTAATTGTCATTATAGTTGAGGATAGTTTTAGTAACTGGGCTGAAAGACGGCATGGCATTAATGTCCATAATAGTGAAGAATCAACAAATTTTTGAATTATTTTTATGCATATGTTAAGGCTATGTTGGTCTTAATTGAAATACTATAATTAAATGTCATGGATATTCACCCATCAAGAACAATGGACTTGAATTCTCAGAAGCATGTTTGAATTTTACCCCTCACTGTTCACAGTAGGGACACAGCATTCTTTGTGGCCTAGCATTTATCAGAATGTTTAAGGCCTTTTCTAAAGAATGAATATCTTTCACAATTTATATGTGAATTCCCTAATTTTATGTTTTTCCATATGCTGAAGACAAATACAGATAAGTATTAGTTTGTGGTGCCAATGTGCAAGACACTTTATTTTCATTATCTCATTCAGTCTGCACAATAGCCATGAGAAGAAGGTATTAATAGCATTTTTGTTTTACAAATTTGGAAACTGAGACTTACCAAGAGTTTCCCTTATCCAAAGGTACACAGCTTGTACACATCAGAGCCAGGATGCAAAATCATTGGCTTCAATTGCTACTCTGTTAATCATATACATAACTGTTGCTCAGATAGTAAAGTAATGGATATATGATGCAACACAAAGCAACTATTGCTCTCTAAGATTGACTTCATTTATAAGTGAAGTAGGCTCCCCAACTAATGTATCTTTCCAACTAAGAGTGTATTCATTCATGTAATCAATATCCTATTCCATATTAAAATCCTTCTTTTAAGATGTTCTGGAGATTTATTATACAGCATAGTGAGTAACTATAAATAATGTATTATATATTTGAAACATGCTTACAGAATAGATTTTAAATGTTCTCACCACAAAAGAGTAAGTATATGAGGTGAGGATATGTCAATTAGTTTGAACTTATCATTCTGCGATGTATACCTATATCAAAAATCACATTGTACCCAACAAATATGTATGATTTTTATATGTTAATTAAAAATAAATAAATAAATGTAAAAAAGGTTCTTAGAAAACATAGCACTATGATAAATGTATCATATCACATTTTGTGACATGAAAGAAATCACAGCCATGGTAGAACCAGCATCAAAGCAGGCTAAGGGAAATAGGAACTTAATATTAGACAAAGTGAATAGAAAAAGTACTCAGAACGCATCTGAGACATAAATGATCTACTTTATAATATTGTCATTGACTCATCCTAACGCAATTCTGATATGAAGTGATCTAGTCAGACTGTATTAAGGTCAATGCTTTTCATATAATTTTAGATGCTTATATCTTAGATTCAGCTTTCAAGTAATAATAGAAATAATCTAATCTAACTCTGTACCCTCCAGTTGATTTTACACAGGCACACACACACATACACAAATGCCCTATTTTTGACAAATCTTCTTTCCACTTTTTGAAGTGTATTAATCTTGCCATTTTCCAGGAATAGAGGGGAACTTAAGATTATCCAATAGATTTTTACATAGCATATTTCTTCAAATGTTCATATAAAGTGAGTTAATACTAATATGACACTAAGCCATTTTAAGTGAGTTAATATTTGTAAAACACTAAAAATAAAAGCTGGCATATAGTATGTGCTGTGTAAGGATTATTCAGTAAATCCATTCATATCTTCATAATTCAGTTAAATTTAGGCTTCTACATTTATTAGATTGATTTAGCAATTAAAAGTTAGGCTCCAGCACTAGACTTGTTGAGTTGACATGCCAATTCCATTACTTATTAGCCATGTGAGCTTTGCCAAGTTAATTTACTTCTCTGGGCCTTGGTTTCCTCATGTATATAATAATAGTACCTACCTCATAAGTTGTTGTGAACATTAAAGGAGTTTACATATATAAAACTCTTAGATTAATGCCTGACAGATAGGAAACACTCAATAAATCTTAACTGTTTACGTAATCTCCATTGTGCATGTGTACAATTTATGATCTGTCGTTTTCAGTGAAATATTAAAAAGCTAATTAGGATGACTTAGCCTTTTTATAAATCATCATGGTTTCCTTTTTATAACACATTAGGCTCAGTATGTAATGAGATTTTCACTTTTGCTTTTAGCCAATTACCATTGAACCTGAAGTAACAAGTTCCTCGGTGGAACCTGGACCTGACTCTGTACCTCCCAATCAACATTTGTCAATGGTGAGTAAATTGAATTATTCCATTGTGAGCATTGAGAAGTTCACTACTGGGGAAAATACACATAAAGTTTCTCTACTTCAGAAATGTTCCAAATGTGGTTCTGAATTTGGGGAACTAGATTGAACTTGTTTCCTTACAATATTATTTGAATAAAAATAGAATCATACTACCATAGACTGTAGTTAATATTCCCTTCCAGGAATCTGGGAAGAACAATTCAAGATTCATTTATTCTGTCAGTAATTTATTGAGCAGTTTAAGTGCTGTCAGTAACTATCTGAACTCTTTGTTTTCTTCCCAAGTAGACATTGGCCAATTTTCAACATTTGATTCTGTTGACTATTACATCCTTGAAACTTTCTGTAACACTTAATTTTTCTGTGACTATCTTACTTTTTACAACTTCTCTGCTTCTTAGTAGCTTTTACTAGCTCTTATTCCTTAGAATAATATTCACAGCCCATAGAAATTTGATCTCAACCAAATTTTCAACCTCATCTCTTGCAATTCCCTGTCCTAGAGTTTACTAGCCATGCTATGACTACTCCTAGATCTGAAAATTCTCTATATGCTCTCACCTTTTGTATCTTTTCATATTCTTTTCTGTGCTTAAATTTCCCTACCCATCTTCTTTCTCAGCCTGGGTAATTCTTACTCATTCTTCAACATTCAGCTCAAATGTCACCTCTCCTGTGAAGTCTTGCCTGACACTCTCAGGTATAATTAATTAGTCTCTTCTTTGTGGTCATAAGGCACTTGGTAAATAATACTGTCAATTCATCACATTTCATTCTAGTTACCCTAGATGGCAAGTACCCACATGTACTCACCATCAAATTGGTACTAACTGGTCAACACTAAGGTGCTCACATGGTAGTAATATTCACCTGATACCAGTCAGGTGAGGGAGTTGGGGGTGGGTAAACTCACAACTATTTTTGCTTATTGATTTTTGCAATTCAAGCAAACAGCATAGTACCTTGAACATGGGAACACAGGAATTTAATGTTTATTGGATGGATGGATAGATGGATGTATGGATCGATGGACAGCTAATGTCATAGAGGGAGGCCAGGTCAGAAAAACATGAACCAGTGTAAGTAAACTAAAAATACTATTTTGCCCATAATGTTCAGAGAATAAGACAATAAAATTTCATGCACAGTTCATTCGGTCTTTATATTTAGCTATCTCCATCCTTTTTGCATAAGGAAAGGAGACCTGAGAATCTAGTCCTAACAAGATAGAATCATTTACTTTTCTAGGATACAAATGCTCAGGGAATACATCTTAGAATGTTCCTGACTCCTCTGACCAGATCATAAAGTAATTACCTCCAATCCCACATTCACAAAGTAAATTTCCTACATTAACGTACTTATTCACTTACCAACATCCTTTTATTTAATAATTTTTGAAGCATGTTTACCAAACAATACATAAGTACAGGAAAATGAAATTGTTTAGCTACTGTAATAAAAGCAACTTCAAAGACTATATCCAGAAACTTCTCACTTCCATTCCCACATAAGCTAACATAAACAGAAATATATCATATTAAGGAATAATAAATCATTCTAACCAGCTCAATCTTCAATTAAGAGCGATGTAAACACATATTAGCAATTTTCTCATCTTATAATTTATAATATTAATTTGTAAGATAAAAATATAGTTGATTATAATTACATGGGAATCACATCTTATCAATGTTATAAAATATTTAAAAGGTAAAAAATATCTAAGCTCTTCTTGCTAAATGAGGGATATACAGTGCAAAATAGCCACCTGTTGTCTATTTGCTCTAATGATAATTTCCTTGGCTCAGCAGAAGCTTTTTAATTTGATCAGGTCTCACTTCTTTATATTTGTTGCTGCTGTGATTGCTTTTGGGGGTCTTCTTCATGAATTTTTTGCCTAGCCAATGTCTGTAGGACTTTTCCCAACATTTTCTTCTAGAATTCTCAAGGTTTCATGTCTTAGGTTTAAGTCTGTTATCCACTGTAAGTGGATTTTTGTGAGAGGTGAGAGATGCAGATCTAGTTCCAATCTTCTGCATGAGTTATGCAGTTTTCCCAGCACCATTTACTGAATAGAGATTCTTTTTCCAAATGTATATTTTTGTCTGCTTTGTCGAAGATAAGATTACATTATGAGGATTATTTTATATCTGGGTTCTCAGTCCTTTTCTGAAGGTCTGTATCTCTGTTGTTGTGCCAGTAACATGATGTTTTGGTTACTATGGCCTTGTAGGAAAGCATGAAGGCTGGTAGACTGATGCCTCCCAATTTTTTTCTTTTTTCTTAAGATTACTTTGGCTATATGAGGTCTTTTCTGGTTTCATATGAAGTGTAGGATTATTTCTTCTAGATCTGTAAAGAATGATGATGGTATTTTGATAGGGGTTGCATTAATTCTGTAGATCACTTTAGGTAGTGACATTGTAACAATATTGATTCTGCCAGTATTGATTCTGTAGGTTTTTCCCTCTGTTTACCTCTTCTACAATTTCTTTTCTCAGTGTTTCATACTTCTCCCAATATATGTCTCTTACCACCTTCATTAAATATATTCCTAGATACTTAATTTTCTTTGATGCTATTGTGAAAGGTGTTGCATCTTTGATTTGATTCTCAGCTTGCCTGTTATTGGTGTATATGAGTGCCACTGATTTGTGTGCATTAATTTTGTATCCTGAGACTTTACTGAATTCATTCACAAATTCCAGGAATCTCTTGGTTGAATACTTGGAATTTTTGTTGGCATGGATGGGGGGAGCTAGAAACACTCTTACACTGCTAGTGGGACTGCAAATTAGTAAAACCCCTGTGGAAAATAATCTGCAGATACCTCAAAGAGCTAAAAATAGAAATGCCATTTGATCCAGCAATTCCATTACTAGGCATCTACCCAAAGGAAAAAAAAGACAGTTTATAATAAAGACATCTGCATTCAAATGTTTATAGCAGCAAAATTGACAATTGCAAAGATGTGGAAACAACCCAAGTGTCCATCAATACATGAGTGGATTAATAAAATGTGATATATGTATAACATGGAATACTACTCAAATACAAAAACAATGGCTATCTAGCATGTCTTATATTATCCTGGATAGAGCTTGAGCCCATCCTTCAAAGTGAGGTATCACAAGAATAGAAAAACAAGCACCACATGTATTCGCCATCAAATTGGTAGTAACTGATCATCACTAAGGTGCTCACATGATAGTAACATTTGGTACTGGTGAGGTGGGGGGTTGGGGATGGGTAAACTCACAACTGATGGAGATGGAGCACACTGTATGGGGGAAGGGCATGCTTCTAGTCCTGGCTTGGGCAAGGCAAAAGCAGTATATGTAACCAAAATGTTTGTACCCCCATAATATTCTGAAAAAAATAAAAATAAAAATACATATATTGTTCTTAAAAATATATAAACCTTTTTATATTTAAATATAAAAAATAGCCACCTGTAAAGGGAAAATGTGGATAAAAATAGGCCATATTTGGTTTCTTCATTTTTAAAACCTTGAGTGATTAGGACGGAAGGAATGCTAATTAACATCTGATTTTAAAAGTATTACCACCATTCATTTCTGGTCATGTAAAGTCCTGGGTATTTCACGCATTTTAGAAGTGTGTTTCGGTTGGAAGCTGCCAACTATATGCGTCTAAATGGGTATGAAGTTAAAAGCCCATATGTGTATAATAATGATGCCTCAGTTGTCTGTCTCTTTACAATTTCTTTGCAAGAAATGTAAACCTGAGGGTGTATGAAGAGAACTATTGATATAATCACTACGTCTATTACTAAAATAATGAAAGAAAATTTTACTTTTCAAGAACAAAGTCCCTATTCTACATACTTTTTGAATACGGTAACACAAGTGTCGTCTTTTGCCATGGGAACACTCAAGAAGTGTAGGTTCAAGTATTAATAATAGCTATCATTTATGGAGCGTTTTCTGTGCTAATCACTTTATAAGTGTTTATTTATTTAATCTTTATACCAAGCTTATGAATTAGATATTATTTTCTCCATTTTACAGTTGAAGAAAGTGAGCTATATAGAGTATAAAGAACTTGCCTGAAGTCATTTAGCTATTCAATGACAGGCAGTTTGACTGAATAGCTCATGCTCTGATTCAATGTGCTGCACTATTTCTATACTGCTTACCATTTTCTTACAGAACTGCTACAATGGACTCACTCTAAAAAAAAGTTCTATTTGTTTTTCCCACTCTCCTGCCAGAAAGGCTTATAGGGATTGGACTATCTTAAATCAAGGTGAAGCTGTGAAGTTATTTGCAGTGTTATAGTTAGCTAGGTTTTTGAATGGCCAAAGTTCAGTGTTAAAGTAGTAGATACCCCTTTTTTAAGAAGTCATTTGCATTAATAAAAGCTATATAGTCTCTTTACTGAAAAATAATGACCTTTAAAATTCTATTTTTACATTTTGTGCTCCTTCCTGATGAAAACAGAATTTTCATCATTTTTCATTAGGTTGTATTATTATTGGTCCCTGTGATGTTAACTGAAAAGGCTGTTACCTGATTTTGCCTTTTAATATGCATAACTATACAATTAAATAGAAAAATAGCAAACAACAACACATTACTAGTGAAGAGAAACAGCCTGCAAGATGTTAAAAGGTGTCTGTCAGATTCAATCAGTGCATTCTAGAGTGTTTTATTCTTATTTAAAACATCAGACACACTTTGATATTAATATATTCTCCTGCCCATATGAAGGGCTTACATAATCTATTGCAGCTTATTTGAGTTTTCAAAGGGAGTACCTTTGAGTGTGAATCATCCTTTATTAGCAAACCAAGTTTTGTTGTTGTTATTGTTGATCTATTACACAAAATATTGAACATACTCAATTACTTTGGTAGATTATTGGGAAAAATAGTTACTCTGACAAGGCCATGGAGTGCCTTATAAATGTAAAGCGCCAGAGCCATTGCCCAAATATTTTTATAGCATTTTTCTCTTTATCAATATTGCTCATTACTCATTTTCAGGAAGTATAATTTCTAAATTGATGATCCATTCTAGGCATTGCAAAGAAATTATTCTCTATAAACATTGCTTTGTGATACAATGTCATTCTACTCAAAATCTTTTATGACTCTTTATTACCTGCAAATTTATTTCAAATACCTTTGTTTATAAATCAAAACCATCCACTAAAACAGCAACACTGTTTTTCTCAATGTCCCTATAGTGTTTCTAGATTTGCTTGTTTGTTTTATTTTTTCATTACTGCCAATATAGGTTTCCTACTCTCCTCAGAATGTACTGTTATGTATTCTTAGCTGTCTGCCTTTGCTCAAACAATTTCAACTCCCTGAAAATGCCAAACTATCTTCTCTCTGGTTGTCTACATACTGCTGTCTCTCTAAAACTGATTCCTACTTTCTCCATGAGGTCTTTTCTGACCATTCCACTTCCTATAAAATGCCATAAACTGTCTTTATATGCTACTTTGAATTGTTATGTCTCTTTTATGTGGAGATTCTGCTTTGTTAAGCATATTCAACCTCTGAAAGAACTTGGTTTTTTTCACCAACTTAAGAGAGTGACTTATGCATACTAAACATACCACAGAGATATTGTGGGTTCAGTTCCAGACCACTGCAATAAAGTGAATATCACAATAAGGCAAGTTACACAAATTTTTTGGTTTCCCAGTTCATATAAAAGTTATGTTTACACTATACTGTAGTCTATTAAGTGCGCAATAGTGTTCTGTCTACAAAACAATGTACATAATGTAATTTAAATATCTCTTATTGCTAAAAAATGCTAATGATCATCTGAGCCTTCCGTGAGTAATAATCATTTTGCTGGTGAAAAATCTTGCATCCATGTTGATGGCTGTTGACTGATCAGGATGGTGGTCACTGAAGGTTGGGATGGCTGTGGAAATTTCTTCAAATAAGATGACAATGAAGTTTTACACATACATTGGCTCTTCCTTTCACAAAAGATTTCTCAGTAGCATGCAATGCTGTTTTATAGCATTATACCCACAGCAGGACTTCTTTAAAAATTGAAGTCATCCTCTCAAATCCTGCAGCTGCTTTATCAACTAAACTCATGTAATATTCTAAATCCTCTGCAGTTGGTTCAACAGTGTTCACAGCATCTTCACCAAGAGTAGATTCCATCTCAAGAAACCATTTTCTTTATTTATCCATAAGAATCAACTTTGCATTCTTTTCATTCATTCAAGTTTATCATAAGATTACAGCAATTCAGTCACATCTTCAGACTCCAGTTCTAATTCTAGTTCTCTTGCTATTTCCACCAAATCTGCAGTTACTTCCTCCATTGAAGTCTTAAACCCCCCAATGTTATCAATGAGTGTTGGAATCAACTTCTTCCAAACTCCTTTTCATTATGATATTTTGACCTCCTCCCATGAATCATGAATGTTCTTAATAGCATTTAGAATGGTAAATCCTTTCTAGAAGGTTGTCAATGTACTTTGCCCAGATCCATTGGAGGAATCATTATCTATGGCAACTATAACCTTATGAAAGTTTATTTCTTAAAGAATATGACTTAAAAGACAAAATGACTCCTTGATCCATGGGCTTGAGAATGGATGTTGTGTTACCAGACATGAAACAACATTAATCGACTTATACATCTCCATCAGAGCTCTCAGATGATGAGGTGCATTGTCAAGGATCAGTAATATTTTGAAATAATTTTTTTCCTGAACCCTAGGTCTCAATAGTGGACTTAAAATATTCAGTAAACCATGCTGTAAATAGATGTGCTGTCATCTAGGCTTTGTTGTTCAATTTATAGAGCACAGGCAGAATATATTTAATATCATTCTTAAGGTCCCTAAGATTTTCAGAATGGTAAGTGAGTATTGGCTTCAACTTAAAGTCACCATATGCATTAGCCCCTAACAAGAGAGTCAGCCTGTCCTTCGAAGCTTTGAAGCCAAGCATTGACATCTCCTCTCTAGCTGTGAAAGTCCTAGATGGCATCTTACTCCAATATAAAGCTGTTTCCTCTACACTGAAAATCTATCATTCACTGTAGCCAACTTTATCAGTTATCTTAGCTAGATCTACAAAATTTACTACAGTTTCCACATCAACACTTGCTGCTTTACTTTGCACTTTTATGTTATAGAGATGGCTTCTTCCCTTAAACTTCATGAACCGACTTCTGCTAGCTTCCAACTTCTCTTCCACAAATTTTTCACCTCTCTCCTCCTTCATAGAATTGGAGAGAGTTAAGGCCTTCCTCTAGATTAGGCTTTGGTTGGGGGAACATGTGGCCCTCCATATCGCCAAGTATAACCCCTCGACCGAATCCAAATTTTACAGAACAGATTTGGATTCAGTCAAAAGGCCACACTCAAAGATCCAGAAGGCCACATGCAGCCCCAAGGCCACAGGTTCCCCACACCTGGTAAGAAAATACTGTAGCTGGTTTGATCTGTCCAGACCTCTAAAACTTTTTCTATATCAGCAATAAGGCTGTTTTGCTTTCTATCATTGTGTGTTCATGAGAGAAGCACTGGAGTAGTCCTTCAAGAACTTTTCCTTTGTGTTGAAAAGTGCCAGAAGGCAGAACAGGCATGAGTATATACTGGACTTCCATGTTGAGATCGACAATATTTTCTATCCAGTACAGTTCAACTCATAACTTAATTACTTTTCCTATAACTTGAGATTTAAAGTCTTGAGCGATTTCAGTCTGTCAGAGTTATTAATGTATTAGGGACAGGGTTTGGCAGATTCTGTGTTAAGGTAATTTCTCTAAAGTGCAAATAGAATATCAAGATTTTGTTTTCCATTTCTTGCAATTGATTTAAGGAAAATTCTGGAAGCCTATATTAATAAAGGAATCAGTTTCCAATGAAAGAGACAGAAAACATTTAGTGAAATTATTGTTTTTAAATTAAGTTTGATGGATGAAGCAAAATTATAATACTGCCTGATGTGATTATCAATATATATTGTCTTAGTGCATTCAGGCTGCTCTAACAAAATACCATAAATTTGGTAGTTTATAAGCAACAGAATTCATTTCTCATAGTTCTGGAGTCTGGGAAGTCCAAGATCAAGGCATCAGCAAATTTGGTGTCTGGTGAATGTCCACTTTCTGATTCACAGATGGCGCCTTCTAGCTGTGTCATCACATGGCAGAAGGGGAAAAGGTCTCTTGTAAGGACACTTTATAAGGGCACTAATCCCATTCATGAGGGCTCTACCATCATAACCTAATCACTTCTCGAAGGCCCTACCTCCCAATATCGCCTGGGAGGGTGAAGATTTCAACATGTCAATGGGGGGGAACACAAGCATTTAGATCATAGCATATATAGAGAAATTGTTTTAAAAATTATAACTGTGTAGAGCAAAGAGAAGTAAAGGGAGGAAAGATTTCTACACTGGTAAAATATGGTGAGTTATGTACCTGTTATGATAGTTTTTATTTATTTTGAAACTGTATTATGGGGTTCATGTGGTTGTAAAACTCATAATGCAATGCAGGATATGAATTAAATACCGTGCTATTGTATCAGTATTCTATAGGTCTTTTACACACTAAGAGCCTACCAGCTATATATTTTCATTCCTTCTAACAAACAAGCAATGAGTGGAATGATACCTAATTACCTTGTTTTATTGCAACTAATGTGATTTTATAATTTAAGGTCCCAACAAACACAAGTCACCATCTAGCCTGTTGTCATTCCTAACTACATAGTAATTCACTGAAGTTATAATGAAATAGTTTTTTTTGCTTGTGGACATGTGTGTCATCTGTTTTCTTATGTTAACCTTATGAATATGTTAAGGAGTCTAATGCATATTAAAACATATGACCCAATCTGAGATTTTAATTTCTTGTATTGATATTAGGAATTCACTACTTAGGGTTTAATATCATCATCTTCTTTGACTAGCTATTAAGATGTACATACCACTTGGGTGTCTATAACACAAAGAGTCTATTATACCTTAACTTAGATGGGTTTAATAGTTGCCTTAATTCTGAAAATAAAAAACAGATGGGGACAGAATGAGAGGCCAGAGCAAAAAAATGTAAATAGGTATAGTTGTCAGTGAATCAGGCTAGCAATATTGAAAAATGGAGAAGGGTGTAAGCAAGAGATATGGGGCACCAGAAAGGAACTTTACCTAATTCATATATTTTTTGGTGGTGAAGAGTGCAGTTATTTTTAATTACATAAGAATTGATTAATTCTCTTTCATTTTCCACTGGTGTCTCTCAATCTTTTTCATTTGTTTTCAATAAACAAATGAACAGGAGCACTCTCTATGTTCTATAGATTCTGCTTAAGAGGAGGCAAATAGGACTGAAGAGAATCTAGAGATAAAAATGTGTTAATGACCTATGTTGAGCCTCAAAACTCTCCCAGGCTCACTATTTTGAGAAGTGATACTATCGATAACCAAAAGGCCAAGTAAGATTAGAATTCAGACAGGCCGTTATTCATTTAATGAAGTTTTTTATTTCTAAAGAAAACATAATATATTGAAAAATGTATGGACTTCTAAGTCAGTCAATCTATCCCATTTCTAGGATTTATCAACTGTGTGACCTTCAACAATTTGACTTAAAAAATAACAACGGCAATGTTTTATACAGTAACTTGCACAAAGTGGTAATGTAGTAAATATCAGATTTTTTGTTTTTACTTAGGAGTCTAAAAGATGCTCATCAGAAGCCCTTAGCTCTCTACATTCATTTAATATTTAGGAAATTCCATTCTAAAGTATTGGGAAATTCCTGGGATTTTTTTCACTCTGATTATTGTATGTGAACTTTATATAAATAAACAAATTCATGAAATTGGCAAATGAATGTAGCTGTTTTGAAGTATTAATATATAACCATCAAGTTAAGATTTTTGTTGTGTTTGACTACAGGTCAGGCAGCATCTCTTATTTGCCAGTTAAAGTATATGCACCCCAGCTCAATTTAACATTGCAAATACAAAGACAAGAACAAGAAAGAAAAAAAAAGAAGAAGAGCTAAATTATGATAGTTGTATATGAAGAGTTAGAGAATCCCTACAGATAAAAAACATAATTCTTATTCACAGTAGTAGCACTAATGGTAAGTAGAGATTCCAAAGTCAAAAAGAATACTGCAAAGTGCTGTAATGAAAAGTGAGCTGCTGGTGAGAACTGTAATGCCTGGAAGGCATTATTTACATTATCTTCATCCCCTTTTTGCCAAAAGTTTTTAGGAGACTGTCAATGAGATAATGCCTAATTCTATAGCATAGAATTCAGTGGGAAAGCAATATTTATTTTACCAAAATATATTCCTCCAACTAACTTTGTCAGAATGTTTAGCCCCCTAAAGCAGAGGAAAATTATATAAAAGTATTTCTTAATGATACCTTGTTTTACACCAAGAAAATATTTTGCTATATCTTCCTTCTTCCATCTCTTTCCTACTAATATCATTCTTAACTCATTCCATATAAATAGGTGTTCGAATAATAATTTCTATACTAATTAATCCCTTGAATGTTAGAGTCATTGAGAGGGCTGTAGTTTCAACAGCCACATATCCACAGTTCTTTGTCCCTGAGAATATACTTGATACTTATCAGAATATGTGTCCTGCATTTTGGTTCATATAGACCCTTGGACCCACAGACCCCACTTTAAGATGAAATTGCCAGAAAAGGGAAAATACCAGATACCTCTAGAAGTCTAGTCTTCATGCTATTAATAGATGTTGAAGAACCAGCATCATAGGACCTTTCCAGTTGGCAGGTAGAACTATACAGTGAGACGTGTGGTATACTAGGTTTGGACAGCTCGATGTGAATGTGAAAGGATTCTTAAAATCAGCCAGCTTCCTCCCTAACCCTGCTGTTAAAATGTTTTTAAATGTCTTTTTCATGTTTTAAAATCGTTTTTGGTTGAAAAAATAATAATGTCTAAACTAATTATGGACTCAAAACATAGAAGTGAATATTATAATAACACTACCTTCATGAACTAAGTAATATTTAAATATAACTACTTAACTAAGGTATAATAAATAACTCCTTACTCTTCCCCAAAAATGTCATTTTTATTGTTTTTCTAGTCTATAATACATACCTTCCTGTTCTTTTCCATTTCTCCAGTTCTACACATCTTTCAAGACCATGCCCCAATGATTCTGTTACTTCTGCTTTTGCCTAGAGAGCACTCCTTTTCTGAGGACACTTCTTTATCATAAAATTTTTAGTTTTTAGACACAAACATTTAAAGTATATTGCTCTTAAACATAAAGTGCTAGATATATAGCTTTCTAATTTTCCACATTATTTTATCCATGCAACTAGATTTTTGGTCCCTCAAAGCCAGATATTATTTCTTAATCAATAATGTCTTATCTTTCCAATGTTGTCAAGAAATGAAGTGTTTTACTCATGTAAATATTCCTGGGAATTTCGGGTTACAATCTTCACTAGCTAAACATTTTTTCTTTTAATCATGTTTAATGGAAACCAATCTAAAATATATTTTGCACAATTCCCTAACTCTTGAACAGTGTATTGAACATAATTTAATCTTTTCCTGATAAAGTCACATTCACAACTTTGAACATCAGTTATAGTACATCCATGTGATACAGTGACACCTAGAGATAACAAGTTTTTAAAATCAATAACCTTATTTTACACATAATACAGTAGGATTTGAGTGCAGGACCTGAAGGTGACTCAACACCAACAGAATAAGTCTTGTAACAGGATTTGTTTTCTCTGCTAAGAGATATGTTTTTGCATACTTAGAGAACTCTAGAGCTGGAAATTACCTAAGATATTATTTAATAAAAATTTTAGTTAACTAAATTGAACTAAAGAGCTAGTTGATTGCAGAACCAAGATAAGACAGAAATGTATGATACTATAATGACTAAAATGGCCACTGGTGTGTGGATAATGTGCCAGTCCAACCTCTAGACTAATAGTGAATCACTGTGTGTCTGTTTGTGTGCGCATAGAATCTAGCACATTTCTGGACATTTAGAAGGTTGTTATTTGTAATGAGAGATATGTAATAGATAACTACCAAAAGCTGAATAGCATTCCAATAGAAGCCTTTATTATATATGAAATAAGAATATTATTATTAAGTATGTATTATGCATAGACAGCTTTTATACTACTAAGTCTTCCATTTATATCTATTTCTCTGTCTTTTAGTATGCAGTGATTTCCAAATCTTTATTCGTTATTACTCTAATAATTGATTCGCTGCCCTGTGATCATAATATTAATATATAGACATCATACACCTGCATTTTTTGTGGAATATCTGAAATGAGTGAAAAGACTAGTTGTTTATGGACTGTGGTGCACTTTTAAAGCATACTTTTTTTACATGTAAAGATGGGGGTTACCTCTGAGATGAAAGGGAAGTGGAAGTTCTCAGGAAGGAAGGAATATACAGGGTGCTTTACCTGTCCTGGCCCATTTTATTGAATTGTGAATACATTAATTTTTTCTGATATGAGATTTCATACATTTTGGTTTATCTAAATCATGTTATCATATTTTTAAAATAATTGAGAAGATATTTTTCAATACTAGGTGTACTCTTGTTGGAAGTCTGATATCAAATATAATACACTTTTTTATAAGCCTCTATTAATTTATTTTCCTTAGGTCTGAAATAGAATTGTGTCTTTTGCTTTTCCGTCCATGCAGATCTTGCTTTTTACCTTGATAGGGTCCTCTTTTTATTTCCTTTTAATGAAACCAAAATAATTTGACATATTAGAGCTATGCTTCATAATTGATAGTTGTGACTCAGCAATTACTGGTATTCCAGACATTTATATCATAAAAAATCATAGCAAGTCTAATTAACCCATTGTTTGTCAGTCTCTCAAAACTCTATGTAAATAATGTGATGCTAACAAGTGCTAAAATTTCACATCAATTTTTAAAATAGCATATGACTAATTTACACCAATGATGACAAAACAAACATTACAAAATAAAATCTTTTGGGGGAAGAGGGTGCAATACCTTAGTGCAATATATTCAGTTATTTCCTTCTAAGTTAATATTTCTCTTTGCATTTTTTCTTTTAAAAGTTGAATCTCCCCAAAACCACTCACTAATTCTTAGGGGACACACACATATATATTATATATAATTAATGTATGTAAATATTTTAATATATCTAATATATCTAAATATCTAATATATTTTAAATATATATGTTATGTATATTAAGTCTGGGAATCACATATTTACACTAAAAGTGAAAACAGAAGAAATATTTTATTGACAAATTACACTAATATCAGAAAGATATTGCAACACTAAGTTCAATCAATCTAGATTTTGAAGGACAGAGAGACTAAAGGAAATAGCCATTTAAATGTATTTCCTGGATAGGAAAACTAAATACCCATATACAAAAGACTGAAGTTAGACCCCTTCCTCATACCATACATTAAAATAACTCAAAATATGATTAAACACTTACTTGTAAGACCTAAAACTATAAAGCTCTTAGAAGAAAACACATGTAAATCTTTATAAACTTGGTAATTGTTTTTTATATGTCACAAAAGCAATCAAGGTAACATGAATAAACTGGACTTTAATAAAATTAACATTTTTTGTTTCAAAGGACACTATCAGGAAAGTGAAAAGACAAACTACAAAATGGGAGAAAGTAGTTAGCAAATCATGTATCTGATAAGCGTCTAGTATGCAAAATAAATAAAGAATTCTTACACTTCAAAAACAAAAATACAAATAGCCCAATTAATAAATCAAGGACTTACATAGACATTTCACCAAAGAAGATACACAAATGTCCAAAAGGTACATGACAAAATATTCAATATCATAAGCCATAAGGGAAATGCAAATCAAAACTACAATGAAATATGCTTCACACCTACCAGGAAGGCTATTATTTTTTTACAAATATAAAACCAAAAAAAAAAAAAACAGAAAAATAACAAGTTTTGGCACTGACGTAGAGAAATTGGAACCCTCATACATTACTGGAAATAATATAAAATGGTGCAACCTCTGTGGAAAACAGTTTGGTAACTCCCCAAAAAGTTAAACATTGAATTATCAGATGATTTAGCAATTCCATTCATGTACTCATAAGAATTAAAAGCATATGTCTACACAAAAGTTTGCACACCTATGTTTATACCAGCATTATTAATTATAACCAAAAATGGGGAAAAAATCAAATGTCTATCACCTAATGAGTAAACAAAATGTACTATATTCATGCAATGGGATATTATTTGATCATAAAAAGGAATGAAGCATTGATACATGCTCCAAACATGGATGAACCTTGAAAACACTGTGCTAAAAGAAAGAAGTTAGGTCACAAAAGCCCAAATATTGTATGATTCCATTTATACAAAATGTCCAGAATAAACACATGTAAAGAGATAGAGAATAGATCGGTAGTTGCCAAGGGCCAGGGGACAATTGGGGAATGACTACTAATGGGTTCTGGCTTTCTTTTTGGGATGATAAAAATGTTTTGGAATTAGATAGTAGTGATACTTGCAAAACTTTATGACTACATAAAAATCAGTTAAGTGTACATTTTAAATGTGTGAATTGTGTGGGAGTTGAATTATATCTCAATAAAAATATGTTCTTTGTAGATCACAGTAATTATTGGCTTAGTTTAGAAAGTAATTAGAATAAGTGCCTTTAGGTTAGGAGGTACTGTGGTTTATAAAACCTGGTCTATAAACACCCTGGAAGACTTAGTGGTGTGCTGGAGCTAATTTATATTTGTTCATGATAGCCTGTTGTTTCCATTTCTTACCAACCATAGTGGGAGCATTTGCACCACTAAAACTAGCAAACATTAAATATCAGGGCTCCTTTTGAACCGAAAAGGCTAGCTCTTAAACATTTATTACCATACCACTGATGGCAATCCACACCACATTTCTTGGAAGGCTTTGGGATGATGGGCGTCCAGGAAAGGAAAGGACTTGAAGGGCCCTTAGTAACTGTACTCCTTGAAGGAAGTGAAAAAGTCTACAGTCCCATGATGAGTTTATGGGGAGCAGAAAGGTGTTGAAGTTTGGAGTTAGGTGCCTCTTTTTTTTTTTATTTCAAGAAAATATGAGAGTACAAACATTTTGGTCACATTTTATATCTTTGCCTCTCCCTAGCAGGGGTTAGAGATATGCCCCTCTCCTCCACAATGCTCACCACATCCCTCATATGTGGGTGTACCCCCCCAACCCCCAAATCCCTGGTGAACACCACCACCATTTGAGCACCATAGTGTTAATCAGTCAGTACCAATGTGACGGTGAGTACACGTGGAGCCCATTCTTCCCATCTTGTGTCACCTCACTTCAGATAATGGGCTCAAGCTCAATCCAGGATAATATAAGCAGTGCTAGCTCACTGTCGTTTCTTAAAATTGAGTAATATTCCATTGTAAACATATACCAAATTGTAATAATCCACTCATGAATTGACGGGCACTTGGGTTGTTTCCACGTCCTTGCAATAGTGAATTGTGCTGCCATAAACATTCGGGTGTAGATGTCTTTATTATAGAATGTCTTATGCTCTTTT